>JABUQX010102188.1:30000-34771 GCA_015478945.1 Trachelipus rathkii | reverse complement strand
TATATATATATATATATAAATATATATATATAATAATATATATATATATATAGTATTATATCGTCCACATGGGTAACAAGAGTTGTTATTCAAATCTGATTCAAGTAGATCGCGCAGCAAGGTATTACCAATGTTAATAGCCCTTATCTTCTCTATGCATTAGATTGAAGAGTTAGTTTAACAAGGTTCTAGTACATGTGTAATCGTCTATAATTTTCGTAAGGTGATAATTAATAATAATAATAATAATAATAATAATAATAATAATAATAAGTAATAATAATATAATAATAATATAATAATAAAGTAATATACTGATTTCTAGGACGTGAACAGAGGAAATAATAATTAATAATAATAATAATTTTTCATTCTTGTTACAGTTTTTGAATGTGAAAGAGTCATCAGTTTTTAAGAAAAAAAAAAGAGTCCTATATTCGAGATGTTTATTGCCGAAAATCTTTTCAAAACTTTAGCTGTAAGTTATTAAAATATTTTATTATTCTAAAGTTATTCACCTTTTCACAGAAAACTTTTAAGGTATTTTAATATATTATTTTTCAGAAAAAAAAAATTACAATATTTTTTAAAATTATTTTTTAAAAATTTTTAAACTTTGTTTTTGAAAAATTATTTTAAAAAATATTTTTAAAAAAATATTTTACAAGTTCTTAAAACAAATTGTATTACTGTTATTTAAAACACTTGTAAAAATATTACAGTTCAATCCATGCTGTCATATGAATGGAGAATCAGGACTCTCAGGAAGAGGTGGAGGTTGTGGTGGTAGTGGAGGTAATGATAACCTGAATAAGCAACCTAGACTTATATCGAAAGCGGAGAGACGTAGAATACAGGCATGTAGAAGAACTGTACAAAATCAAATCGAAGATGAAAGTAAACACTGTGTTCCTGAAGATACAAATCCCATCAACAAACACAAAAACAACAACCCTCTGAAGGATCTGAATCTATAAAGGTTTCAAATACGAATCGTCCTAAACTTGTTTCTAAAGCAGAGAGACGTATAAATACAAATTCCTTAAAGAATGACGCAAAATCAGAGCGCGGTGCGTGCATTCTGTAATAGGACCAATGATACTAAGACCTCTATTTCAACAACCCTCTGATCTTCAACTGAATCAGATTATAGGATCATCGGATGGGTGTAACCGCTTCTACAATCTCCACAAACCTCAACAACGCCGATGGAAACCATTAACATACATGTCGAAATCAAAAGGGTGAGTTTCATTTACATTTTCGTTCCTTTAACTATAAATATATATATATAATACTAATATATATATATATTATATATATATATTATATATATATATATATAGTTATATATATATATATATATATATATGTTCATAATGGGTACTTAACAGAGAATCAGGCGTAAAACGCCATGTCGATATAAATTGAAAGCCAGAGAGCTGAACGTTTTAATAAAACGCTTAATGCAAAGCGAGATCGATGTGTGAGCTGTCCTGTCTAATGCTATATAGATGCGATGAATGAGGATGGTTAACCCGATGACGCTGATGTTCATAATGATATGTCTACACGATGGATGTCCGATGAGTACAGAGCATCCCTTAGCACCTTCGATCAACCCCTTACCCTGTTACAGAAATTCCCCCTATCTAATTACAGAGGTGTGTTTATGTGTAATTATACAACGCTCAGCATGTGTATCTGCATATGGTACAAAGTATATATATATATATATATATATATATATTATTATATTATCATAATATATATATATATTATATATATATTAGATATATATTATATATATATAATATTTAATAATATATATATATATTATAATTATAAATATATATTTATTATATAATATATTATATATATATATATATATATATATATATATGTTTTTCTCTTTTTTCACAGAGAGGAAATAAACGAAAACTGGCTGATGTCGTGGCCGATGCCGAAGATGATAACGAAAAGGGTTTAACTGATTGTAATGGGGGTGGTAATAGGGAGGGTTCTGAATTCACAGCTGAACTAATAGATGTAACGAGAGCTGCATATACGAAAAATTCTGAGGTTATCGATACACACAAATATAGGGTCAGGGTTGATGAAGCTAGGGTTTTCAAGCAAGGTAAGGATATAGGGGATTCTTTCATGAGAGTCATCAATGATATTATATTACATTTAAGAAATGATGTGTCACATAGAGAAGCTAGAATCCGTGTATGGTTTACATTCAACGATGGAGGTAGGAATGAATATCATGTGAATATCCCTTACGCTGAAATGGATAGAGAGGATTTGGTTTCTTATTTAACAGGTCGTTTAATAACAGCTTTTCAATCGGGAGATAAAGCTACATTCAGCGATTTCATTGTTGAAGTACAGGTAGCGCATGATGTTGAAGGTAATGGCCCTATTATACCTTTCAAAGTTAATTTCCCTAAAGAAAAATTGAATACTGTACAGTTAAGATTAAATAATTATGACGATACCGAGTACGAGGGAGGTTGTGGATTTAGAGCTATAGCTTGTTGTTATAAATTATTTCATGAGGAACAAAGAAACCCTAACCGTCAAAAGCCTCATGTGATAAGTAAGTATCTCCCTTCAACTATACACGACTTAGGTATACAGATAGCTAACGCCTGTGGCTTGCAATATAATGAACCCCTAGGTGCTGCTAAGTTCGAGATAATTGAACGTGTATTAAATTGTAGAATATACGTATACCGTAACGATGTAGATGAAAAATTTCATGTAATGTATTTACCTCGCGAACAGGATCGTAAAAAACCCTTATATGTAATAGGTTATGATTTTAAAACTACCCATTACTACTACCCTCTTCCCAAACATACAATTAAATCTACGATAGGTAGTGTAGAATGCCGTAAAAATACTTCACCTATTTTCTGTCAGTTATGTTACATTTTTATTGATGATTATCATAAACATATATCGAAGCGAGGTCCGAGTATCTCTGTTCTCATGTCTCACACCCTTGTAAGCAAACATAGAAAATGCAGTAGTCTATTAGAGTAATGTGCAAGCGAGCGTAATAGGATTTAAATGAGGGAATGTTTACATTATTATAAGGGAAATTTGCACGAAAGTTAAGATCTGTGATAAATGTGATGAAAGTAAAATAGCTGATAAACAAGGACATCATCGTCATGATTGCGAACGCCTATTCTGTAATGTATGCTATGAAAAGTATGATCCTGTTAAAACTGGTCCACATAAATGTTATATGAAAAAAATAAAAGAGAAAACAACAGAAGGTAAAAACGTGTTTACGTTTTACTACGATTTAGAAACATATAATCATAATGCTAGGGTAGATGCTACGGGGAGATCAATGATGGACATGGTTCCTTATCTAGCTGTAACCATGTTAGTATGTTACAAATGCAGTAAAAAAGAAACAGAACAATGTGAAACATGTGGAACAAAAAGAACTGAAATATTCCATCTGGATTTAGAAACTGCAGAAGAATACGAAAAATGTCCCGTTGATAAAATGATTAATTATTTATTCAATTTCTCTGAAACTCATAAGAATGACGATATAATAGTAGCTGCCCATAATGGGTCAAAATTCGATACACAGTTTGTGTATGCGAAACTGTTAGGTAGAACGCATGAGGCCTCTATTTCTAGCAACCCTGTTAAAAGAGGAAATAAAATTATCACCATTTCATCTAACCACAACATTTCCTTTAAAGATACACTGTTGTATATGCCTTGTGCTTTGAAAAAGCTACCTCAATGCATGGGGATTAAGGGGGATATAGCAAAAGGGTTCTTCCCATACAGGTTTCTAACTTTAGCGAATATAAATTACAAAGGGGATATTCCCGAGAGGGCTGTGTTCGAAGTCGATAGAATGAATGACGCTGAGAAACGTGAATTTGATGTTTGGTATAAAACTTTTGAGAATCGTCAATATGATATAAAAGCCGAATGTGTGAAATACTGTATACAAGATGTAAAGATTTTAAGACAGAGTTTTGAAAAGTTCAGGAATATGTTTAGAACACATTTTAAAATAGATTGTTTGAATGAATGTAGCACCATCGCAGCTTTATGTTTCAAAGTGTTTAAAATGCATTATATGAAACCAGAGTCTATCGCTCATATCAGTAGAGAAGACGATGGTCACTATTCGTATGCAGGGATTAAATGGTTAACTTTCATGGAATTTTATATGGGGCATTATATAGAACATGCAAGCAAGAAATGGAGGGGAGTGCAAGTTTAAGATTCGAAATAAATATTTACAACCGGACGGTTACGTCGAAGTACCTTGTAACGAGTATAGATCAGTTAACGGGGATGCGTTTGTAGAACTTAGACAGATCCGTGTAGATGTACAACTGAGAGATTTGAATGCATTGAATTGGCTTACCATGGATAAGGTTAACATGAAGAAAGTGGTATATTTGTATCATGGATGTGTTTGGCACGGCCACCAGAGCTGCGAGAAAGGAAAAAAAAAGATCCATAAGGGGATATCTAGTCTTGATCGATACAGGATAACTATGTTACAGGAAACCTCATATAAGAATGCAGGATATGAAGTTATACGTGTATGGGAATGTGAATGGGAAAAAATGATGGCTGAATGTGATGTAACTGTTGTGAATGGGGATGAAGAACGGATCTTAAAATTAGGGAAATATGTGAATGAAATAGGTCAGGAACCTGCAAATAAAGTATTGCGTATAGGGGAGGCTTTGTATGGAGGTCGTACTGAACC
>JABUQX010102188.1:22500-25000 GCA_015478945.1 Trachelipus rathkii | reverse complement strand
GGAGTAACTGCAATAGTATGGGAGAAACGAGAAATATTTGGAGAAAATGTTGTTACACACGCACACACACACACACCCCTACACACACATATACATACATAATATATATATATATATATATATATATATATATATTATATATATATATATATAATAGATATATATATATAGATTATATATATATTATATATAGTATATATATATAGTATATATATATATATATATATATACTAATAGTATATATATATCTTAGTAAAGCTTGGAATGTGATATGATATTATTGAAAATCGAATTATATGCATATCAATAAACCTTATCAAAAAAATTTTAATAGCATTAAAATACTTATGTGGTGAAGCTCGAAAACTTTTTATTAATTTACTTTTTTTGTTCAGAAGTAAAATTATATATATAATATATATAGATAATATATATATTATATATAAATATAATAATATAGTATCATATATATATATAATATAAATTATATATATATATATAATATATATAATATATATATATTATATATTATATTATATAATATATATAGAGAGAGAGCAGGAGATGAGAGAGAGAGAGATATATAGGTTACGTTTTTTTCTTGTTAGCTTAGGTTAGATTATTTTTTCATTGTTACGTAGTTTGTAATTTATGTAAGTTATGTGCTACACTATTTTTGAAATTTTACGTATAGATAATGTTAGTTATTTTGAACTTTTTAGTTTGTTAAGGTTAAGTTAGTTAAGTTAAGTTAAGTTTAAGTTAAGTTAAGTTAAGTTAATAGTTAAGTTAATTTAGATTAAGTAAAATATTAATTTTTTATGATATTATTTGTTTCAGGATTATGAATGCCTATTCTCGAATGCTGTATGAAAGTATTGCCTTGCATTTAAAAGATAAAATTAAACCGAAAGTATAATAGATAAGCTGATTGTTGGAGTTCATATAAAAATATTGGAAGTCTTTAGGGTTCAATTTTATCCATTATACCGTGAATCAATCAAAAATCGAAGATAAAGTATATATAATATTATATATATATACTATATATATATATATAATATATATATAATTAATATATATATAGTATATATTGCAGCGCTCCTAGCCAGTGTAAGAGTTCTCGCTTAGCAAGCAGGGCCCAGGTTCGGACTGGCCGTTTGGGCGCAGAGAAGTGAGCTATTCTAATTTACTCTAGGCTTCGTCACACTCAGACCTTAATGAGTACATTCTGTGCGTGGCTTTGCTACAAATGGAATAATCGCGGCGTCGCGATAGCCTGGCCAGCAGCAGATTAGCCTTAGGCCCTTGTTCCCAGGATCTTTTCGTAAGGGTCCCACTGACAAGACGAAAGTCCTTACTGGGGGTAGAAGATTAATTTTTTGAAATATATATATATATATATATATTTATATATATAATATATATATATAATAATATTATATATATAAGATATCATATATGTGTGTGGATTGTGTGTGGGTGTGTCGTGTGTGGTGTGTGTGTTAAGCTTAAATTTTTTCAAATTGATACTTCTTTTGTCGTATTATTATTTTATTTTCAGTAAAAGAAGAAAGAAATTAAATTACTTCGTATTTCCTCATGTATCGATATTTTTTGTTTTCACAAATAAAACGATATATCGAACGCATTCCAAACTCTACCTAAGATCCATATATATATAATATATATTTAAATAGATATATAATAATATATATATAATATATATAATATTATATAACTATATATATAAATATATAATATATATATATATATATATATATAATATATATTTAAATCTTATTACTTCGTGTAGAGGGTATATATCTACGGCAGGATGCGCGAAACCGTACCCACCCCACAACCAACCCCCACCCCCACCCCCACCCCACCCCTGAGTGGCTCTATTTCAATTACTACATGTAAAATGAAATGTTACAATATATTTATACGTCAACATATTACACGCAGGCAGGTATGATACCACATTTAAACAAAACATATCGATATTGTGATATCACGAAGCTATTGGTTACGTTCGGATAATCCCCTGAACGTATGTCAATATTTGAATGCTACCCCTCCCCATATCATCTATGATATCTACATATTACATTTGTTCGTCTACTTCACACAATATCCGCAATTAGACTCACTTAATATCCGGGTCTAATTTTAATAGGTATCACAGTATGATATAATATATATATAATATTATATATAATTATTATTATTATATATATATATATATATATATATATATAATTATATATAGTATATATCTATATATATATATATATATATATATGGCACTTATATGAGGAGGCTGTAGGTTTCGATTAGTTAGTTCTCTCACATCATATATTACTCAGCATGCAAACGTAAGGAGCCATCATCGACTATGCTTGAATGGCCAATACCTTAGTTCAGTGTTTCAAACCTTTTTAGCTTCAAGGCACCATAGCTCATCACGAATTTCCGCACGGCGCACCCAATATAC
>JABUQX010102188.1:7500-10000 GCA_015478945.1 Trachelipus rathkii | reverse complement strand
GAAAGTCCACAGGTCTAGATGGTGTGAGTATGGAAATGTTACAGATGGGAGGCAGAGGGGTGGAGGAATGGCTTTATAGGTTATATAATTTATGTTGGAGGAGGGAGAGGTTCCACAGGATTGGGAGGATGGTTGTTTGGTTCCTCTGTATAAAGGGAAAGGGGATAGGATGGAATGTGGGAATTATAGAGGTATATGTCTTTTGAGTGTAGTAGGGAAAGTGTATGGGAGAATACTAATTGAGAGGGTGAGAGATTTAACGGAGGAGAGAATGGGGGAAGAACAAGGAGGATTTAGGGTGGGAAGGGGGTGTGTGGATCAAGTGTTCACAATGAAGATGCTTGTGGAGAAAGGTATAGAAAGGAAAGGGAAAGTGTATGGGTGTTTTTTAGATCTGGAGAAAGCATATGATAGAGTGAAGAGGGGGGAATTATGGAAGGTGCTGGAGGATTATGGATAGGGGTTAAATTAGGTAAAGGTATTAGGGCCTTTTATAGGAATAGCAGAATGTGTGTGAGAGTATTAGGAGGGGAGAGTGAGATGTTTGGGGTAGAGAGAGGGTTGAGACAGGGATGTGTAATGTCACCATGGCTTTTCAATTTATTTATGGAGAGTGTCTGCAGAGGAATGATGAGGGAGGGGAGAGGGGTGGAACTGATGGATAGGGGTGATAGATGGGAAGTGAACATGATACTATTTGCGGATGAACTGCCTTAGTGGCGAAGAATTCAGAAGGGCTGTAGTATTTGGTGAAGGAGTTTGAGAGAGTGTGTGGACAAAAGGGTCTTAAGATAAATCCAGGTAAGAGTAAAGTGTTAGTGTTTGAGGAGGAGGAAACAGATGAGGGGATGGGGTTAGAGATTAGAGTAGGAGGTGTAGTATTAGAAGAAGTAAAGGTTTTTCAGATATTTAGGGATGGATTTGGGTAAGGAAGGAGGGATGAAGGAAGAGATAGATCACAGAGTAGGAGAAGGAATGAGAGCATTGAGTGGTCTGAGGGAATTATGGAAAGGGGGGATTTATCACATAAACTTAAGATAAGTATGTTTGAAAAAATATGTGTTCCAGCGGTACTATATGGGTGTGAAACATGGGGGTTGAATGCTAGGTCCAAGAAGAAGTTGGAAGTGTTTGAGATGAAAGGGTTGAGAGCGGTATGTGGGGTTAGCAAAAGAGAGAGGATTAGGAATAGGGTGATAAGAGAGAGATGTGATTGGAAGAATGGTTTGGTGAGAAGAGCGGAGAAGGGAATGTTAAGATGGTTTGGACATCTGGAGAGAATGGAGGAACAGAGGGTGGTTAGGAGAGTTTGGGAGGCGGAGGGGATAGGAAGGAGAGGAAGGGGGAGACCAAGAAGAAGGTGGATGGATGGAATAAAGGAAATGCTGGAAGAGAGAGGGATGAGGGTGGAGGAAGGTAGGGTGTTGGCGAGAGATAGAATGGAATGGAGGAGGTGGGTGGGGGCGAGATGAAGGTAAATATGAATTAGGGAAGCTGCACGTACCACTACCCCGCTTAAGCGGGATTAAGTTTGTAAAATAATAACACACAATAATATATATATATATATATATAGTATATATATATATATATATATATATATATATATATATATATATATATATGTTATATATTATATATATATATATATTATTCTACATATATAAAGAAAGAAGAGCATATATAAATATATATATATATATATATACAGATATTAGTATATATATATATGTATATATATATATATATATATTAATATATATAAATATAAGGATTTTATATATATATATATATATATATATATATATATATATATATATATATATATATATATATATATATATATATATATATATATATATATAATTTGAATAAATTTATAACACACACACATACATTTTTCACATGATGTTTATGACTATTTCAAATTTAAACATTCTAAGTGTTTACAAATATGCTTATCATTTGCGTTGTTGTTCCTCAAATAGTTTCTTATCTCTTCAATACCATCCGATAGCACATATGTAAAAAGTTCTCTCTCAGATATCATAGTATGTTTACTGTCAGGATCAGCAGCGTAAATACTTCCGCTCCATTGTTTTCTAAATAGATAGATGAATTTCTGCACGTTCATAGATTTTAAGAAGTTTTCAATGATAGTTTCAGGATCATCAGTTAGGTTTTTCTTAAATGCACAATATTCCTGGTATAACATAGAATGAGCTACAGCTACGTAATTACCCAGTATTTCAGTCTTCTTCATCTGCATTAATACCCTCTTGCGAACTTCAGACATATATTTCAGCCGCTGTATACCTTTAATACTGATTCTATGAGTAGTAGGATCAAATGTACATGATTCATTAAACGTCTTCCATACTAGAAGCTCCATACCTATCCTGTGTGTAATTACATACTTAGAAAAGGCGAGAGTAAGTTGTCTACCATCGCTACCCTCTCTTAGACTAATAACAATCTCCGGTGAGTCTAAAAAGTCGGT
>JABUQX010102187.1:0-30335 GCA_015478945.1 Trachelipus rathkii | reverse complement strand
CTGGTTCAAAATCAGAAAAAGAATACATAAAGCAATTGCAATTCTTCTGGATGAATTTCAAACCATAGAAGCAAGTCAGCATCATGATCATACTTATCAATCTTAGAAATAGCATCGAATTATTAAAATTTACTAAATTTGAAAAAATTGATCTATACAACCTTTGATCAATAAACATCTCTCTCTCTCTCTCTCTCCTCCTCTCTCCTCTCCTCTCTCTCTCTCTCTCCTCTCTCCTCTCTCTCTCTCTCTCCTCCTCTCTCCTCTCCCTCCCTCCTCTCTCTCTCTCCCTCTCTAATACACTCCATAAACATATTCAACTCTTAAAAGGCTCAAAAAACATTCTCCCAATTCTACATGAAAAAACTTAAACTGATTTAATCCATTTTTCATCATATAACACATTTAAAATGAAATATGGGAAAATTTTTTATATAGCCAAGATAATTATATAATTATAAATATAATATATAAATAAATTATATATATAATAATAATATATATAATAATATATATAAAAACTATAATATATAATAGATATATATAATAATATAAAATAATAATAATAATATATATATATATATATATATAAATATATATATATATATATACTAAATAATAATATATATATAAATAATAATTATATTATATAATATATATATTTTTTTTTGAAATTTAAATCAAAATATTTTCTTTAGTTTCAATATATATATATATATATATAATATATATTATAATAATAAAGATATAATTATATATTAAAATATAGATTATATATAATATATACCATATAATATTAAAATATTATATATATTATGATGTACTTTCAAAATTGATTCCGACGATCGACAATTCTAAAATGATAGATGCATACACCATGCTTCTAAAATAAATCAATCGATCGATCATCGATTTACTCTTAATTGAATTAAAAATTATATATATAATATAATTATAATAATATAATAATAAATATAATATATATAATATAATAAATATATATATATTAAAGGTAATAATATATATATATAATATTATAAATATATATTAATATAATATATATAGAGATAAAAAATAATATGTAATATACTATACTAAATATGTATTTATAGCATCATTGACAACATAATATTTAATATTTATATATATATATATATATATATATAAATATATAAAAAATAAATATTTTTATATAAAAAAAAAATATATATATATATTATAATATATATATAATATATATATATTATATATTACGTTATATATTATATAATATATAATATATAATTTATTAACAATTAAAATGTGGTTGTTAATTATAATTATATAGATAAAAAGTGTGAGAATATATATTAATTAATATAATATATATAATATATATGTAATTAAATATAAATTAGTAATAAATTTTTCTCTCAATATATTATAAATAAGGCAAGTAATATTTATATATAAATATAATATATGCTTTTTAATAGTATTGATTTAATACAAATTATAATATATTTAATATATAATAAATTATAATGAAATATAAATTAAAAATATATTATATAGTAATATAAAATATAAATAATTACCTGTAAAACATGGATGAAGAATAATAGGGAGATATAATTTAATTGTATAAAATATACAAAAGAATAATTATATAATATTTATAATTTACAAAATATAATTTATAATAATATATATAATATATAAAATAATATAAATAATATAAAGATATATATATATATATATAATATATATAATAATTCTCCCAGTCACTACATCTTGCAGCAAACCTCCCTTCCATCTGTTCTACATCACGATCCCATCCCACACTATCCATGCATCATCTTGTTTCCTCATAATCCTCACTGGCTCTCCACTCTTCCCTATTCCACTCTCATCCTCGTCTCACCTCCAACTCCCTAACTCTTCCCCTGCATCCCTCCTCCTATGTTCCCCACCACCATCCCTCACTTATCATCATGTTTCACACCCCCTCCCTCACGTCCGTCTAAACTCCTTTCCGCTTTCAATCCCCTCAACCACATCACTCTCTCTAATTCACTCTCTCTCCCTTCACTATCATGCTCCTCCCATACAACAGTTCGCCTAACATCCTCGATTATGCTTTCACCTCTTGTCATATATATCTCAAGATGTAAACTGCTCTACAGCATGGCAATACTGCCATCCTACTCTGTAATTTCCTTTGCACACTCCCCCTCTCTTCCAATCTCACTAATATTTATATCTATCCACAGTTTTAATCTCTCTACATCACCTCCACTATCACTCCCTCCTCCTCCCTTTACTACCATCATTCTTTTCTCCAACATTCACATCATCCGTTTCTGCTCAACTTTCTACAAACACACCATTCACCAAAACTATCACCACTCCACTCCAACACGCCAATATCATCTCATATATACCATATCTCCCGGCAACTCTTCTACTCTCTTTTTACACCTCTTATATCTGTCCAAATACCTAAACAGTACCACACACCTACCCTGCCTACGCAATTTTACCTCAAACCCATTCCTTCGTGTTTAACCTGTTCTACCTACGATCTATGCCTATTGTGTACTTCTTACTGCCTCGTATCAGGCCTCCAAACTATAATTCTTCCAACCTCCACACGCTCTCTGTACGAATCAAATGCTTCTTCAACCTGATGAAGGATAATCTTATATTTTATCAGTCTTCTGTATCGCTAATCCAAACATTTAAATATTGTCTGACTTCCACCTCTACCAAACACTCTTCACCAATTGTCTATTTTTTATCTTAATTTCTTTCTAATAATTCTTCCACTATTTAACTCCATGTATCATTAGTGAATTCCTCTATATTTTACAAATTCCTGCTCCCCTCACCTTCAAAATGGAACTATTATTGACCTTCCCAACCTTCCCTCTACTCTCCAACCAACACCTGTTCAGAAATCTCACATCAAGGCTTCAGCCTTCTCATCTCTTTCTCAGCAACTCATATTTATCCCTCCCTTACAGAGTTTTTCCTCTCTCATTTTCCTTAACGCCTCCTTAAATTCCTCCTCCGTTATTACCTCCTTCCTCTTCTCCCTCCACTTCTCTCCTCCTCCTCCTCTCCCCTTTCCCTTCCGACTGCCTTCCACATTAACAACTCATCAATACTCTATCCACCTTTTGGGTTTTTTTCGGGTTACCAATGTTTCTCCATTTTGTCTTATATACGATACTCTACTCTTCGCCCTCATATACTTCTTTCCAATCATAGAAAACATATTCTGCTTGCTTTCCTTCATATCATTCATCCATCAATTCCTTTGCTACTTCCTAAGCCACGCCTTCTGCCCTCCTTCACTCTCTCCCTATTTCTTCTTCCACGTACACTGCTCTAATTAATTATTATAATAGTATAATAATATATAAATTATAAATATATATATATAATATATATATATATATATATATATATATATATTATAATTAACTAAAAATAACTATATATATATATATGAAGTATATATAATATATATATTAAATATAATTTATAATTAATAAATAATATATTATATATAGTATATATATAATATAATATATATATATATATATATAAATTATAATATATATATATATATATACTATATGATATATATATAATATACTAATATTAATATATATATAAATATATATATATTACTATAATATATATTATATATATAATATATATATATAATATATAATTATAATATATAATTATATATATATATATTATATATATACATAATAATTAATAATATATAAATTATTATATATATAATATATAAATATATATATATATAAATAATTATAATATATATAACTATATATATTATATAATAATATTTATATATTATTATATAGTAAATACCCTATATAATTATATATATAATATACTTATATATATATATATATAATATATATTATATATAACTTATATATAATATATATATATATTATAGTAATATATAAATATATATATTTAAGTGAAACCCGAAATTATTTACACTATAAAAATAATTCTTAGACTATTTTCTATATTAATATAAGAATAATAGAATAAAATAAAAGGAATTTAAGAGAATATATTTAATATAAAATAGAAAACGTATGTTCGTGAAATTTCTTAGGTTAATTCTTTAAAGTAACAAAAAGATGACATTCTACAAGCCAATACTACAATATTAAATAAATAATGCAATCTGTTAGCAACTATCTGTAGGCAACATATGTGTGCAGCACTATTGAAGAAATATAAATGTTCAACCGCGTATAACTATACAGTATGGTAGTTGTCCTCTTTACAGCAGGTAAAGTCTCACATTAGAAAACTTTGATTACTACTGTGAAATAACTAGACCACATTTAGTATTCAAACGAACACTATTTATTAGAAAAATAGAAAACTTTATCCAAAGAGAACAAAATGACCAAAGTTAACAGATTGCGGAGAAGGAAGAAGAAAAAAGAGATAGAAAGAACAAGAGAGAGAAGAGAGAGAGATGAAAGAGAGTATGAGAAGAGAAACAGAGAGAACAGAGAAATGGGTGGAATTCAGGATGTGTGAATGTAAAATAGAAAATTTTTAAAGATTTGAAATTTAATGAGGTTGAATCAATTAATATGATCTCTCACAAACCTCAAATCATTGGAATCTGTATCACAGCAGAGATTATACAGGTTTAATTATATTTAACTTGATTCACCATTCACTCGTCTATAATAACTACATTATAGGCTCCATTCTATAGTACAGCAACTCTTTAACTCATATTTAAATGTTATGTTTTGAAATGATTTTTACACAAAACATCTATGAAAAATTTTAAATCATTTTGGAAGTTGCAAACAGAACTTTTGCTTTCCGTTAAGGAAAAACGAGAATTTCGCGTGGTCAAAACATGTAAAATAAAATTAAAATATTCTAAAGCTATTTTGCATTCCTTTTCTCGATGAATTTTCAAACCAGTTTAAGAGGCAATTCATCGCATCATCATCTATACTTATCTAATCTTAGTAAAGTATCCACGATATTTATTTAAAATTTACGAATTTTTAATAAATTTGATCTACACATCCATTATCAATATTTAAAATTCTCATCTCTCTCTCTCTCCTCTTCTCTCTCTCTCTCTCTCTCCTTCTCTCTCTCTCTCTCTCCCTCTCTCTCTCTCTCTCTCTCTCTCCTCTTCTCTCTCTCCTCTCCTCTCTCTCTCAAAGTCACCCAGAAAATATTATTCAAACTCCTGATAGGCTCAAAAACAGGCCCATACATACATGGGAGGGAAAGACTTAGAACTACTTTTAATTCATGTGTGTTCATATAGCTACACAACATAAATAAATATAAAATACACGGAAAATACACGATAACTATATCTACGTATTTCGTCTTTGTACGTATATGGACATATCCAAAACATTTACTTAGTAGATATAGAATTATATAATATATAGATATATAATATATATAATAATATATATATATATATTATATATATAATATATATATATATACTATAATATATATTTATTATATAGTATTATATATTATATATATTAATAGGTATAATATATATAATTATATATAATATAATTATATAATATATAATATCTATATATATTATATAAGCAATATTTGTATTTTGAAATGAAATCAATAATAATTTATTTCCTTTCATCAAATATATAGATATATATATATATTAATAAATATATATATATATATATATATTTATATATATATATATATAATATATATATTATATATATATATATATATATAAGATATAATATGTACTGATGTCAAAACATTTACTGCTCGCGGAGCGTATGCGGAGCGTGATCTTTAAAGAATAGATGCGGGATCGATCGATGCGGACTTAAATAATAGATGCAGATGCGGATCGGGATCGATGTTTACTCTTGATTGAAATTAAAAAAAAAAATTTTTAATTTTAATATTTTTATATATAATATATAACTATATATATATAATATATATATAATATATATATATATATTTTATGATATAGTATATATAAATATATATATATAATACCTATATTATATATATATATATATATAATATATATATATATATATATTATAATATAATATTATATATATATAACATATTATATGATGACATACATGATGTATTCTAATAGATATATATAGTATAATAAATAATATATATATAATAATATCTATAATATAATATATAATATAGTTAATATATAATATATATATATATAATAATATAATATAGTAGTATATATATATATATATAATAGTATATTAATATAATATATATATAGTATACTATAATATATATATACATATATATATATATATATAAATTATATATATATATTCATACTATATATATATTATATAATATAATGCATATATATATAGGTATATATATATATATATATATTTATTATATTAAAATATATAATATATATACTAATATGAGTATATATATATTATATATAATATAATATATATAATATATATATTAGTATATATATATTATATAATATATAATATATATATAATATATTATGATGACATATATATATGATTTAATATATATATTATATATATATATAACATATAATAATATATAATAAATATAAATATATATATATATATAAATATAATATAATATATAGAATATAATATAATATAGTATATATAATAATATATATAATATATATATTAATTAATATTTATATAATAAATATAATATTGATATTAGTAACTATATATATATAAATATAATTATATACATATATACTATATATATAAATATATATAAAATAATAATATAGTAATATATAATATATATATATATATATTATATATACATTCTCTCCCAGCAGCAACGATCTCATGTGGCCAACCTCCCTTCATCTTTATCCATCACATCCATCCTCTATCAGCTCATCCATTGAGCATCTTTTCCTCAATGAATCTCTACTGTCTCCCACCCCCGGTATCCCACTGTCTCACTCCCTCCGTCTCCACTCCTACTCCTGCGCAACTCTCTCCTCCTTCATCCTCTCCAGGTCCCCACCATCTCAGTCTGGCGGCGTCCACTTTATTCATCATGGTTTCACACACTCTCCTCACGTCTCGTTAACTCTGGTCTCTTCTCGTCTTCCAATCACTGTCCTCAAACGACATTTCACTCCTCGTCTGATTTACTCTCCTCTCTTCCTTCATACTCCAGGTCTTTCTACCGCCCATACCAACAGTTATCGGCTCAACACTGCTCATAGATTGCTCTCTTCACCTCTCTGTTCATATATTTATCCTTTCAAATGGGGTAAACCTCTACAGTCATGCAAACTCTCAATCCTACTCGAATTCCTTGCACACCCCCCTCTCTTCAAGTGCTCCTAGATATTTATATCTATCCACATTTTTAATTCTCTACCATCTACCTCCTACTATCAAAACTCCTCTTCCTCCTCCCGGGTTCTCCATCATTGCATGTTTTCTCCACATTCACATTCAATCCTGTTGCTCTCAACTTTTCTACGAAACACAGCACACTCTCATAACAAACCTATCACCTTCACTCCAACACAGCAAAATCATCTGCAATATACATGACGTCTCCGTCATCCTTCTGAACTCTCTTTTACACCCTTATGACTGTCCAATACGTATAAACAGTACGGCATCAGCACACTACCCCCTCCTTTCACTCCAATTTTACCTCAACACCCATCCTCGTTTTTTAATACCTTTCTTACCTACTATCTATTCACGATGTACTTCTTACTGACTTTTATTCAGTCTGCCTCCAACTGTTTGATCCTCTCCGAAGTGTCCTTACTGCTCATCGTTACAAATCGAATGCTTCTCAAGCTATGAAGCATAATATCCTTATTATATTATTCCATGTCTTTCTTGTATCTTCTAAGCAAACATTAATTAAATATGTGTACTTTACCACCTCCGTACCCAACAGCTCTTCACCCAATCTTGCTCTTTGGATCTTAATTTTTTCTAATATTCTTTCATATAACTTCGCCATGTGATCCAATTGTGAGATTCCTCTATAATTTTACAAGTCCTGGCTCCCCCCACCTTCATAAATGGTAACTATTATGACCTTCCCAACTTCCGCACTCTTTTCATACCTCCACCACACCTGTCAGAATCTCAGCATCAGCTTCACTCTCATCCTCTCTCAGCACTCAATATTTATCCATCCTACAGGCGATTCCGCCCTCATTTTCCTACCCTCTCAAATTCTCCTCTTATACTCCTCCTCTTCTCCCTCCACCTTTCTCTCCTCCTGCTCTCTCTCCCCTCCTCTCGGACTGCCCTTCCACATTAACAACTCATAAATACTCTATCCACCTTGTTTTTCTCCGGCTACCAATGTTCTCCATTTTGTCTTAATACATCGTACTTCGCTCTCTATACGTTTCTTCCATCTAAAAAATATTCTTCGCTTCCTTCATATCATCCATCATCCTTGCTAGCTTCTAAGCCACCTCTTCTCCCTCCTTCACTCTCTCCGCTTCATTCCTTGCTTCCTACACCGGCTCTAATTTTAATATATATATATATATAATAATATATATATAATATAATATTTATATATAAATATATATTATATAATATATATATATATATTAAGTATATTAAAAATATATATAAATATAGAATATATAATATATATAAGTATAAAATATATATATATATAATATAATATTAATAGTTATAATATATAATAATATAATATATAAATAATATATATATATGTATATATATAATAGTATATATATATATATATATATATAATACTATAATATTATATATATAATATAAAAGTAATAATTATATATAATATATTATATAATATATATATATATATTTAAATAATATATTATAATATATATATAAATATAATAATATAATATAATATATATATATATATATTATTATATTATATATATATAATATATAAAATATTAATATATATTATATTCTCTATATATATAAGGGTAACCCCGAAATTATTACATACACTATAAAAATAATTAGACGTAGGTTTTAATTAATTATAAAATAATAATAATAATAAAAAGAATCAGAAAATATAAACCAATATAAATAGGAAAACGTGGTTTCTGGCAAAGCTTATTAATGCTGGTGAAACTACAAAGAGACATTCGTACAAAAGCAATTACTACGAATATAAATACAAATAATACATTTCTGGTTAGCAACGATTTATGCATGGTCAGCGCGATGAAAGGAAAATTAGAGGGTCAACCTGTCAATATAAGGTATTGGATTTGTTCACTCTGTTTCACATCAATGAAATGCTACACATTAAAACTTTATTACTGCGTGAAATAACTAAACCATATTTTAGTAATCAAGCGAACACATATTTTAATAAAGACAATAGGACAATTTTCCAAGAAACAAAAATGGACAAATCAACATTATTTGCGTGAAAAATGGCGTGAATACGATAATGGTTAAATATGAAAAGAGTTAAAGGGAAAATAAGCTTTATAGTTTTGAAGGATTAAGATATTAACTATCTCTACAAACCCAAATCATTGAATCGTAATCCACGACAGTAGATTATTAAAGTTTAATTATGGATTTTAAATTTGATCTCCATTACTCATTCGATTCTGAAATACATTATAGTCTCCAAATTATATACAGCAACTGATTTAACCATATTTAAAATTGTTGATGTTTTGAATGATTTTTACACAAAACATCTATGAAAAATTTTAAATCATTTTGGAAGTTGTAAAACAAGACAACTTTTGCTTTCTGAAGAAAAAACGAATTGGCCGGTCAACGATGAAAAAAGAATACATAAAGCAACAATTGCAATAATCCTTTCTTCAGAATTTTCAACCAGGATTAGAAGCAAGTTCTAGTGAGATCGTAGATAACGTATACTTATCAGTTGAGTAAAGGTTAATCCATCGATATTTATTAAAAAATCTTAATGAAATTTGTTAAATAAATTGACGTTGGAAATGTCAAGGATTTTCTTAGCACTCTCTCTCTCTCTCTCTCTGTCTCTCTCTCTCTCCTCTCTCTCTTCTCCTTCTCTCTCTCTTCTCTCTCTCTCTCTCCTCTCTCTCTCTCTCTCTCAAAGGCATAAAAGATATTTTCAACTTCAAAAGCTCAAAAACCTTCTCCCAATTCTACACGGATGAAGAGATGATCTAAACGACTTTTAATTCATGATGTCATCACTACACAACATAAAAGAGTAATATGAATAATTTTTAAATAGCAAGAATAATATTAATAAATATATATATATATATACGATATAATATAATATATAATAATTATATATATATATATATACGTATATAATTAATATATAGTATACAATTATGATATAATTATATAATATATATATATATAATATATATATATATATATATATAATATAATAATATATATAAGTATATACTAACAAATTATATATATATATATAATATATAGTTATATATATAATATATATATATAATATTATATTATATATATATATATATCAAATAACTATATTATATATAATATATATAATATAATATAATATATAATAATATAATATTATATATTATAATATATAATAAATATATAAAAATAATTATAATATTATAGTATATATATATATATATTATATATATATAATATATATATATAATTATAAATTATATATATATAATATATATATATATATATATATATAATATAATACATAAATAATATATATATAGTTTAATATATATATATATATATATATATATATAAAATAATTAATATAATAAATATATATAATTATATATACGATATATATATACTTAAGCAATTTTTATTTGAGGAATTGAAATCAATAAATATTTATTTCCTTTCACGAAATCTATATATTATTCTTTTACTATCTATATATATATAATATAATATATATATATAATATATAATATTAATATATATAATACATTTTATATATGGGAAATTAAACATATTATTTACTTTTCTACTCCAGAAAAGATTCTCACTACTATATATAATATATATATTCATTATATATATTATAATATATATAATATATAAATATATATATATAATATATTTATAGTTAATATATTATAGAAATAGTTAAGAACAAAATTTCAATTCCCAATATTTTATCTCCCACATAATAATATACAATAATATATAATATAACTATATTATATTATTTATATATATATATATATATATATATATAATATATATATAGTATATATATATATAAATTAAAATATATATAATAGAAATATATTTTATATATATATAATAAATATATATAAACATATATATATAATATGTTAAATATATTAATATTATTATATATAAATATAATAATATATATATATATATAATAATATGAATATATAAATAATAATATATATATATATATATATATATATATATATATATATAGTATATAATCATAAATTATATATATAGTCTTCATTTGGAAGGAATTATATGAAAACTATAGCATAGTAGTATCCTTGAGACAAAAATTGGATAATGGCTAGGTAGAATTCTGTATTCTTGAAAAAGTAGGACGGCTAAAAAAAAATGTGTAAACATATAGGGTTCTATAATTATGTTTCAACAAAAATTAAAAAAGTTTGGTAAATTAGAGAAAGACTGTATTTCATTACTATCGTATTACGAATATTTCTCTGATGTAGTTATCTTAAGCAGCAAATTTTGGTTTTTCAATATCTTATCATGAATCTTCTCACACTCCAAAATTCAATTTTATATTGCATCTAACAAAGCCCTCATTTATCATCTTTAATTTTGTCCTTTGACAATATGCTCTTCATAACAGAAAATATTTTCTCAAAATGGCTGTGATGCTCCCTTAAGACAAAGGATAAACTTTACTAATATTACAAAGTCTTGAAAATCCAGGCTTTATAAGCTCATTTCAGAAAGAAAATCTATACTTATTTATCAAACAGGAATGTTTCTTCTATTCTAAGTACCCAACAAACTGATACTTGTTTTAAGCGGTTAAATGGCGCCACTGGTACCTTCCCTTCATTAACTTGCCAACGTAACACAATGCTCCCACTATATCGTAAACTCCATTTATGATTTCGCGAAATGAAAATATTTGATGAATTGGACTTTGCCACGAAATGGTATAAAAATTATTGGAAAAATTAAATAACTCTTAATCGGTTGCTCCCACAAAAAAAAGATACAAGACTGTGCAAGAAACAATCTGTCCAAATATATAAACTAAAAATTCACATTGTAATATTACTGCTAAAATTTTTGACCAAAAATAAAACTTACTCGAAGCGGAAATGTTAGATGGATCGATGGTAAAAAAGATTGAAGATCCTTAATATAAACTACAAGATTATATGTATATTAATAATATATATATTTATAAGAATATATAATAATATTATATTATATAATAAAATATAATATAATATATATAATAAATATACCGTATACTATATTAATATATATATATATATATATATATATATATAAATATTATATCAACGATATTATATTTTGGTTTTACATCAAACAAACAAATATGATATATATGATATATATATATACTATATTATGATGGAATATTAATCCATCGTCATCGTACCGGGCAAAACAATCGCATCATTTATAGTCAATCGCAATCTCTATCCGCATCGTCATCTCATCGTCATCTCATCGCCCAATTTGGCCATATTTCCTATAATTAACCAATATAAGAACTTTGTATATATTAAAATAAGAACTATAATATATATATTATATATATATAAAATATGAAAATATATATAGTAATAATATATATATATATTATAATATATATATATATAATATATATTTATATATATTATAGTATAGATATATATATTATATATATAAAATATTATAATTATATATTAGTATATAATATAGTAATATATATATTATTATATATATAATTATATATTATATAATATATTAATATATAATATATATAATACGATTTAATATATATATATATTAGTTATATATATAAAATATATATATAATATCATATATTATATATATGTGTAAATATTTTATATTATATAGGGAGTATGAGTTGTATAGTATATAATATATATACTATATATATATATTGATATATATATATTGGTTTGGGGGATTATATATAATAAATTATATATAATAATATATAGATATACCCATTTTGGATTATAGTGTATGACCATTCATTGGCAATGTCAGCCTTTCTGTTCTGCGTCATAATCCACACTCATCCTCCAGACAAACATGTCTTATATGACACCTTATCTTTTGTATTCACATACTATATCCACACAACTTTCTAACACATCTTACAGATATCCTCGATCTCTGTATTATCCCTATGTGTGGAAGAAAAATTCCGTGCGGTAGAAAGGCAACTAAGTGATTGTAGTTATGCGGTTGCTGCCCATACCACTTTATCTTTTGCCAGGGAATCTAATGCATGCTCAGAGAATCGTGATCGCCTAACGGCGTTTCTATTTGGGACTAAAATAGCTGTTGAGGAAACATGACTTCAGAGAATAAATATTGAAATTGGGAGAGAGGGATGGCAGTTTTTTAAAGGGCATAGTTGATTTGATAGGCTTTGACTTAACCCAAGTGGAAGAAACTGTTGCAACTGATATGGTTTGCTGTGATAATCTGTGTGTTTGGTTGAAGGAATGATCAGGATAGAAAGATTAATTCTGATGATGATTGTGTAGAGAACTATAGTAATTTTGTGTGTGTTAGTGCTAGGAATTTAAAAGTAAATAATTTCAATATGTAATAGATGGTGTGAGCACATAATGTCCATCTGAGGAATGTGAGATTCGCATTTCTGGAAAGCTGAATGATGTTGTTGGATGGCTGTGAGTATGAGATTTAGGTCATTTGCCACAATCTGGAAGCCCACTAATTTTTTTTTACAGTTGTCACACTCATCTCACAGTAGACCCTTATTTCACAGCGAGGGTTTATAACTGACTCAAAAAGTTCACCCTTTCTAGCCGCAAATTACGCGATGCACTAGACGCCAGTTTTAAAGATGGATAGGATTAATTCAGCAGAATACTATACATAAGATGGAAAGAAATTCCATCAATACAGACGTCGGAAAGAACGAAGCACCACAGCGAACTAGCCTGGATACCAATATCAACACAAATATCACCACATAGACAGCACTCCTTGTCTCAAGGCTCGTAAGGTTTGGCTACGCAAATGATAAGTCCCTCGAGTCACTTGCCGCTGGTGTGCCTATAGAAAAGAATAAAGCACCAACAGAACAGTTATAAGCCCTTTGCCTTTGACTCTTACCCTATCCAAAACCGGTGAAACAGAGCCCCCCCCCAATATGAGAGCAGCTACTCCATAAAGCAGATGAGACCTTGTATATCTGGGGATCACGAGAAGGAGAAAAAAAAGTAATCCCAGTCATAAAATAAGAACTCCCAGGTTTCTTGAGCGCCACCTTAGCAACCTTGTACATAGTTCCAAGACATTTTATTTATTCAAGGATTTTATATGTCAACAGAGATACGGAGAGAACCGTCGAATAAGAGATAGGAAGTTAAATGCGTTTAAAAGAATTGCAGAAGTGAGTTTTAAAGGATGAATTTCACTAATGTTGAGCGACCCCACTCGGGAAATTCTATCCAGGATCAGAACAGAATTAGAATAGAAAAGTAAGACATAGAGGCATTCCCAGAAGGTAAAAAGAGAAGCGAACTAATAGTGAAAATGAAGGTCGAAGTCATCGGTATATAGGGATAGCAGTTAAATTGCAAGGGAGAAGATCAATAATGAAAAAATGGAATAAAGTAGGAGATAATGCAGAACCCTGAGGAACACCCACTATTGAAAGAAAAAAGAAGTCGTCCCATCAGCAACAGCCGATATTAAGCGATCTGAATAACAGGACTGACAGAACCAATCAAAGAGAAAATAATGAAACCAAAGTAAAGAGCTTGGAGCCAGTGGACGCCATAGCAATACTATCAAATGCTTGGATTGTCAAGCGCCACCACGCAAGTCTCCCCTAGTTCCTAAGAGCGGAAAACCATAAATCGTTTTAATAAAAGGTTATCGCCAGAAAAACCTCGAGCGCTGAAAGCCGTACTGGCATATCGGAAAAGGGATGAGTTTCAGATAATCTAAGAAGTAGCATTTGAGAAGGTTTCAATGATTATCCATATCTTACCGATTTCGAACTATCCTTCTTTCTTTAAGCTTTTCCTCTCCGCTGTCCTGTTTCAATAGTGGCATGACACGTGCTGAGCTTCAACACTGCATGGAAAGTGCTAGTATTGAACATAGCGAGTATTAACGAGGGCGGGATGCACGAAGTCACACTCCCTCAAACTGGGGAGAATGCCTTCTGGCCACCCGTCTTCTATCCTCATAATTTCAGGTGCCCTATGCACCCATCAAATGTAATCACAGGCCAAGACATAGGACACCTGAGAGGAGGAGGAAGAAGAGAAATCCCAAAATCGTGGTGATTTGTTAGAAAATTGTGAGAAAAGAATGCCTTCAGTTGGAGAATTTAACAACCAAACCATCAGAGAAGGGAGATTACAAAGTTGCTAGAAAGTTTTTGCAAGAGGCCACGAAAAGAGTGTCAATTAGAGAAACAAAAATTACCATCTAGAGTTCCAATCGACGACGCATCTGTGATCAGACTTATCCCTGCACGATTCCTACTGAGATGAAAATGGCCGAGAGTGATGGGGGAACGAGAATTTCCCACCCCCGATACGCACTTTCTCTACTCGGAATGCCAGAACAACGCACGATCAACCATGTTTATGAGGAGGGGGGAGAAAATTAGTTGAAAAGTAATGATACCTGCTACCCATCAATCATACAGCTCCCCCACTGCTTATTTAAATATTTATACATCCATCAGATTCCTAACTGACGTAGCCCAATTTGCTTATCACTGCTAAACTAGAAACCTTACCATTAAAAAGCCTGGATAAATATTTATACATATATGAGGAACAGCCCTTGACCTAAGAAATCGTTTCAGACCACAAACATGTCTCCTCATTCAATAATAAATGCTTTAATAATAATAATTATCATATTATTATTATATTATTATATTATTATTATTATTATTAGTATATTATATTATATTATATTATTTATATATTATTCATATTATTATTATTATTTATTATTATTATATTATTAGAACTTAAAATCAAAAATTTTATCGCTTAAATAATTTCGGAGGTTGCAGCCTGTATATATATATATATTATATATTATATATATATATATATATAATAAATAGTATATTATATATATATATATATAATATTATAGTTATATAATAATATATATATATATATATATATAATTATAGATATTATATATTATATAATATAATAATATAATATATATATATATATATATAATATATATAAATATATAATATTATATATATATAATATTATATATTATTATATATATATATATATATTAATATAACCTATATTAATATATATATTAATTATAAATAATATATATATATATAATAAATAATAATATATATATAAATATATTATATATATATATATATATATATTAAGATATTATATATTATAATATATAATATAAATATATATAATAATATATATATATATATATATTATTATATATATATATATAATATAATATATATATATATATAGAGAAGAGATGAGAGAGAGAGAGAGAGAGAGAGAGAAATTTTTTAATATTTTTCAAATACATCGTCATCGTCATCGGCATCTCATCTCGTCAAAATTTACTATTAATCGCCCTCATCTGGCAAAATTTCATAATCGTTCCCATCACTAATACATATATATAAAATATATATATATATAATATATAATATATAATATAATATAATATATATATATATAATATATATATTATATTATATATATATATATAAATAATCACCCACCATCATCACATCACCATCACCATCACTCATTCACATCACCTCACCATTCACCATCACATTCCCCCATCACATCAAAATCACCATCATCAACAATCAACTCAACATTCACATCAACAATCACATCAACATCAACTATCAACACAACATCACTCATCATCATCATTTCATCATCATCACTCTTCATCATCAGCAGTCAGCATCAAGCAGCAGCAGAATAACATTCCCCACAAATGGGAGTAAGGACTGAAATATGCATCCGAAACTTTCCGATGCATGCATAAGCATTTTAGGGTTTCAATAGTGTTCGTACCCATAAACAGCGATCCACACCTTTAGTCCGCCCCTTCTACTTACACGTAAGACGTACGTTCTAAATATTTCCCCACACAGGGATATATTATATAATATATATATATATATATATACTATAATATATATATAATATAATATTATATAATATATATATATATATATATATATATATATATATATATATATAATATAAAACTATATATATAATATATAAATAATATATATTATATATATAATTATATATATATATATAATATATAATATAATATATATATAATATTAGTATATATACTATAAATATATATAATATATATATATATATAATATATATAATATATAGTATAATATATAGTACTTTTTTCAAAGGGTCTTTTAAAAACCATAAATATATATTTATACACAAAATTCAAAACCATATTGTTCTTAGTTAATAATATATATAATATAATAATATAAAAAGTATTATCTATATATATATATATATATATATATATATTTAATATATATATATAATATATTAAATATATATATATATATATATATATATAATATATATCTATAGATATATATAATATATTAAAATATATTATATATATATATATATATATATATATATATATATTATATATATATATATATTATAATTTGTGACAGTTAAAAACAATCATAATTTTAATAATCAGGTAAATAAATATTTTATTAAACATTAACAGAAATATATATAATATATATATATAATATATATATAAATATATATATATAATATCAATATTTAATAATATATAATATATATATATATATATACTAATACAATAATACCTAAAACATTTTCAAGATTGTTAAAAAGAGTATCATTGCAATATCAGGTAAATATATTTTAAACAATTAACAGATATATTTCGCCGATATATAATATATATATATATATATATTATATAATATATATATATATATATATATATATAAATATATAATATATATATATATATATATATATAATATCTAAAACATTTAAAGGTACTTAAAAAAAATATCATTTAATAGTATGAGTAAAATATATTGAAAATAATGGAATTTTAAACAAACAGAAATAATTTTCCCAACATCAAATATAATATATATATTATATATATATATAAGATATAATATATATATATATAATATATAATATATTAATATATATATATATATATATATATATATATATATATATATATTACTCTGCTAACAATTTCAATAGATTAACAATGTTCCAGTTTTCGCTCATGTTTCTTGCCAATAAAATGGCTGTGAAATAAACCTCGTCAGTGAGGACTGTTCGAGCCCTTCGAACAGGTTCTGCTGGGACAGCTGCTGCTTTTGCAACAGGCTCAACAACATTAGGTTTAACAGGTGCTTCTACAGGTACTTCTGTTTTTGCTTCTGCTGCTACTTCCTCAATGGTGCGAAAGCTTCTAAGAACCCTTTGAAGGGGTTCTGCTGCTGCTTCCTCATTGGTGCGGAAGCTTCTGAGAATCCTTGGAGCAGGTTTTGCAGCTTCTTCTTCAGGCGTACGGAAGCTTCTAAATACCATTCGGCCAGGTTCTGCAGCTAATTCCTCATGGGTGCGGAAGCTTCTAAGAACCATTCGAACAGGTTCTGCAGGGGCGGCTACAACTTCTGCAGTGGGCTTAATAGCATTAGCTTCTACAGGTGCTTTTGCGGGTACTTGAGCTGGCGCTTCTGTAGCCATTTCAGCAGTGGCGTGGAAGTTTCTAAAATCATTGCGAACAGGTTCTGCTGCGGCAGCTGCAATTTCTGCAGGAGTCTTAACAACATTAGCTTCTACAGGTGTTTCTGCATGTATTTCAGCTGGCGCTTCTGCAACTACGTTCGCAATGCTGTGAGGACTTCTAAGATCACTTCCAACAGGCTCTGCTGCAGCGGCTGCAGACTCTGCAGCAGATGTAACAACATTACTTTGTGCAGGTGTTTCTGCGGGTACTTCAGCTGGAGCTTCTGCTGCCACTTCCGCCGTTATGAGTGAAGCTTCTAGGATCATTTCCAGCAGGTTCAACTAGAGCAGCTGCAACTTCTGCAACATGTTCACAAAAATACCTTCTGCAGGTGCTTCTTTGGGTACTTCAGCTAGTGCTTCTGCAGCCGCTTCCGCAGTAGTGGACAAGCTTCTAAGATCATTTTGAGCAGGTTCTGCTGCAGCGGCTGCAATTTCTGCAGCAGGTTCCGCAGCATTAGCTTCTAAATGTGCTGCTGCGGCTACTTCAGCTGGAGCTTCTGCTGCCACTTCCGCAGTGATGTGTAACTTCTAGGATCATGTCCAGCAGGTTCAACTAGTGGTGCTGCAGCTTCTGCAACATGTTCAACAACATTACCTTCTGCAGGTGCTTCTTTGATACTTCAGCCATGGCTTCTGCATGCCGCTTCCGCAGTAGTAGACAAGCTTCTAAGATCATTTTGAGCAGGTTCTGCTGCAGCGGCTGCAACTTCTGCAGCAGGTTCCACAGCATTACCTTCTAAATGTGCTGCTATGGCTACTTCAGCTGGAGTTCTGCACCACTTTCTCCAGTGTGTGAGCTTCTAGGATCATTTCGAACAGATTCTGCTGTTTTTTTTTTTTGCTGCAGGAATTGCAACTTCTGCGGCAGGATCAACAAAATTACTTTCGAAAGGTGCTTCGGCCGGTATTTCAGCTGGCAATTCTGCAGCCATTTCCCCAGTTGTGGTCAAGTTTCTAGGATCACTTTGAACAGGTTCTGCTGCAGCTTCTGCAACTTCTGTAGCAAGCTCCACAACATTAGCTTCTAAATGTCCTTCCGCGACTACCTCAGCTGGAGCTTCTGCAGCCGCTTCCCCAGTGGTGTGGAAGCTCCTAAATCATTTCGAACAGGTTCTGCTGCAGCAATTGCAACTTCTGTGCAGAATCAACAGCATTACTTTCCAAGAGTGCTTCGGCGGGTATTTCAGCTGGTGCTTCTGCAGCCACTTCCGCAGTGGTAGGCAAGCTTTTAAGATCACCTCGAAGAGATTTTTCTGTAGCGGATGAAACTTCTGCAGCCTGTTTAACAACATTTGCTTCTAAATGCGCTTCTGCGGCTACTTCAGATGGAGCTTCTGCATGCGCCTTTGCAGTGGCGAGAAAGCTTCTAAGACCGTTTTGAACAAGTTCTACTAAAATGGTTGGAACTTCTGCATTAGATTTACCAATATTAGCTTTTACAGGTGCTTCTGAAGCTAACTTCCCCAGTGGTACCGAAGCTTCTAAGATTACTTTGAACAGGCTCTCCAAGAGTGGCTACAATTTCTGTCGCAGGTTTAATAACATTAGCTTCTACAGGAGTTTCAGTCAGTTCTTCAGCTGGAGTTTCTGCAGCCACTTCCGAAGGCGTTTCTACATTTGATCTTGTCTCAAATTTTTTGATATCCTCAAGCGAATCTTCAAAACTCTCTTCGAAAATGTCAGGCACTAATGGCAAGAGATACATGTACAAAGAAACAAAAAATTAGTGCATATATATATATATATATTATTATATATAACATATATAGAAGTGATAATTGTATGACACATATATATAATATATCATAAAATATATTTATACATATATATATTAAATATATAGTTATTAGTATAATTATATATATATATATAATAATAAGAATAATAATAATAATAATAATAATAATAATAATAATAATAATAATAATAATAATAATAATAATAATAATAATAATAATAATAATAATAATAATAATAATAATAATAATAAATAATTAATAATAATAATAATAATATAAATAATAATAATAATAATAAAGAATAATAATAATAATTAATAAATATAATAATTAATAATATAATAATAATAATAATAATAATAATAATAATAATAATAATAATAATAATCATAATCATAATCATAATCATAATCAATAATAATAATAATTAATAATCAATAATAATTAATCAATAATAATAATAATAATAATAATAATAATAATAATAATAATAATAATAATAATAATAATAGAGAAGTGAATGGTGTCGCGATAATTAATAAGACATGGCATCGTTATAATAATAATGTTTTTCTGTCCTTTTAATTTTAAAGGTTTGGTGTCGTTACTATTAATAAGGTCTTGGTATGGTTATAATTAATACTAAAAACTAGTTTATTTTCCCCTTTGCTATGATATTTCATTGTACAAAGAATTTTTTCAAATTAAATGGAATGATTATCGTACTTACTCATACATTGTCTATGTCAGTACAATACAATAAATGAGAGTTTTATATACATGAAAAATTGTTCTATTGTTAAAACATGATTTGATTAGCGACGGAGATTAATGGAGGGGATGGGTTCGGGAGTGTTTGTTTATGTTTCTATGTTTTTCATTTGAGTTTTAGGTGCAATCAGGGTTGGAGATTTTTTGGATTTTTTGAGAAAAAAATCAATATTTTGATTTTGATTTTTCGGGATTGTGACGCACGCGAAATATAATTCGTAAACAAACTTTTTTTTAATGTTCGATTAGGTATTATTTTTAACCCTAGGCCCTATATCTGAGTTCAAAATCTTAAAATACTGCTTATAGTCTATGATACAATGAAACAGCAACACTAAAGAGTGTTATATGTAATAAGGGTAAATATTACATCAGAAATAAAAAAACATGTTTGAAAACATGATCTTTTGTTACATTTATGTAGAAATAGAGTAGCCTTGCTATATTTTTAATGATATTATTATTCTAATTTTTTATATCTATTGAAGTTAAATCACTTAAATATCCAAATAACTTAAAAATATATATAAAAAAGCAAAAAAAGCAAAAAGTCATGATTTTTTGGAGCAAAAAATCAAGTGAAAAAATCAGTTGAAAAAATCAATTGATTTTTTCCGTGCCATCCATGGGTGCAATTAAATAAATAATTTGCAATGAAAAATAAAAATAAAAAATAGTTAAAATTAAAATAAAAAAAAATAAAAATTTGAAGAAAAAATTTTTTTTTATATATTTTTAAAGATAAAAACTAAAATTTACTTTAAAGTGAAATAAATTGAAGTGGAATGTTATAATTATAAGAAATTAACATAAATATTACATTAAAATAAATTAATCAAATTTAAAAATAAAAGAAAAAAAGCAAATAAGAAAAATGGAACTGTAAATGAAAATTAAAAAATAGAAATAAATTTTTGTTTGAGCTTAAAAAGAAATAAAATAAGAATAAAAAAATAATAAAAATATATATAAAATAAAATATTCTTCCAAAGTTAAAAAAGAAAACGGAATATAAAATGAAAATTAAATAAAATATGAAACAAATGAAAGAGCAAACATTTAAAATGAAAATATTATATAAATATATATGATGAAAGTTTTATGAATATTCGGAATAAAAAATTAATTTCACGGTATGGATTGGGATGGATTTTGGTTATATGATTTAATGATTAAATAATTTATATACTTGTCTATTTAATCCAAGGATTGTGAAAGGGGAAAAGGGGTAGAAAGGAGAGTGGGGACAGGCTTGTGAGTTTAGGTGATTAAATGATTAAGTGATTAAGGAATTGTGTTATATATATATATATATATATATATATGAAAATTGAAGTCAAGTAATGTGGCTAAATGTTTATATATAGTTAGGTTAGATCAGCTCCGTCTCCGGAACCTGGAGCTGCGAGTGTTTTAGCAGCTTTATAAATGAAAATTGATAACACTTTTTTGATTAAAAGCCCCGTTTGACAATTTACCCAAGTGTGAGCAGGGAATCTTGTCAAAGGTGAATCTTTGTCTCTCTTTGAGAAGAAAGTATTCTTCCAAAGTTAAGCTTCCTTTTAATTCATCGTGGTCTAGTAGTAAAGCGCTTGTTTAACAACTCAGAGGGCTCTTATTCGAAACCCAAAGAAGAGATTAATAATTTTTTTATATTTTAAAACTGCGAGTGTGTTGGCAGTTTTAAATGAAAATTGGTAACATCTTTCTGGTTAGAAACCCTGTTGAACCCTTGATCCAAGCGTGAGTGGGAAATCTTGTTAAAAATGAATCATTGCCTTGCTTTGGGAAGAGAGTATTCTTCCAAAGTTAAGTTTCCGCTTAGCTCATCGTAGTTTAGTGGTAAAACACTTGTTTAGCAACTCAGAGGACTCAAGTTCGAAACCCACAGGAGAGATTAATAACACACACACACACACACACACACACACATATATATATATATATATATATATATATATATATATATATATATATATATATAAAAAGACGTTATTACCCCATTGGGCATTTATTTAGTGCTAGGGTATATCCAGTGAAACTATAGAGCCCAAGGGTGCGCCCCTCTTGCGATCATATCCACATTCTTCTTACACTGGAATAGATTCTCCTTTATCGCAACCCATAAAACACTATCACAGTCAACACTTTTCTTATAATAATAAAAACAGAAAAATCAAGTAGACTCGAAGAAGGCTATAGGGGGTTGGTCCCCAAGGCAGCCCCCTCATCATCAGTTGGGGATTGACAGCCTCCATTGGGGAGGTTGATGCAGTCAAGAAATTGTTGGCCTGTTATGGTGCGCGGTCTTCTTTCTCCAAAAATTGATGAAACTTTCCAATTTGCTGAACATCACCTCTCCTCCTCCAAAATCTCGTATCTTATTCTTAACTGAAGCTCAGGAGTTTAAGCGTTCTGGGGGCGAACCCTAATCTGTTGACTCTTATTGTCTTTATCCTCAATTTTCAGCCAAATGAGGTTGATATACATATATGGCTACTGTGGCTCAATCGGTTGTTGTGTTCAGGAATTACCCTCGCCTTCAAACTCCAGAATCTCACGCAACTTATATTTCATCCCGGCGTTGCGCAAAAGCTATTTTCTGTGACATTAAAAGATTTTTTTTTTCTCCTTAGAAAATACAATAATCTTTCTGGTTCCCATACCTCTCGTCCTTTCTAGCATTTTGCCAAAAAAAAATATTACCTCAAACTTTGATTCTTCCTCTTTCCCCATCTCTGGTATCTTCCAAAGACAGAACTGCTAAAGTTAAATTCTACGCCCAAACCTTTGCCTCTAATTCCACCTTAGACGATTACAGTGCTATTTCTCCTTCTCCACCTTCCTCCAGCCAATTTGTGCATAACTGTAATTTATTCTAAAGGTCCCATTTCAGCGCTCTGTGAGCTTAACACTAAGAAGGTGTGCTGTACTTATGGTATACCTCCTGTAGTCCTCAACACTTGGCTTCCGAGCCAGCACTCTGACTTGGTAAACAATTTCGTTTCTGTACATTAACCCCGACCTTATCTTCATGCTGGACACGAGCGTACATTTTGCCTGTGCCGAAAAAAGGGGGGCCCTCTCACAACTCTTAAGCAATCGTTCTATAACTTCCACCTCAGTTCTTTCTAAAGGATTCGAATCTATCCTTTACATGAAGATTTGGAAACTTATCTATTCATTCTTCAAATCTTGTTTCTCTGATCGGTAGTTTGGCTTTCGAAAGAAACGTTTTACTGGCGATCTTCCTTCCCTTCCTTCGAAAGACATATTGAAACCTATCATAGTGTCTGACACAAAGAATTAATTTCTTAACTTCTCTCTCTCTCTCTCTCTCTCTCTCTCTCTCTCTCTCTCTCTCTCTCTCTCTCTCTCTTCTCTCTCTCTCTCTCTCTCTCTCTCTCTCTCTCTCTCTCTCTCTCTCTCTCTCTCTCTCTCTCTCTCTCTCTCTCTCTCTCTCTCTCTCTCTCTCTCTCTCTCTCTCTCTCTCTCTCTTCTCTCTCTCTCTCTCTCTGACTCAGTTCTGAGTCGTCAATCTCGTACTCTTTAACAAATTAAATCTGGGGGATTATCTCCTGAGCATTATTTTCTTCTGTTTCGGGGATTATTTTACACCTGTTACCTTATCATCTAAACAACTAAGTAAAGGTTGTTGATGTTCAAGTAATGTGTTTTCATCGTTGTTACTCTTAGTCCAAATAAAAAATAAAAAAGTCTTACCTTTAGTACGTCTACTGTATTATCTAAGATCAAGATTTTGATGTTAATGATACCTACTGATGAATCGTTTTGATTGTCTTCCTCTAAAACTGGTTTCTCATATCCAGACTCTTCCCACATGTCATTACTGTCGAAAAGAATTTCCTTATGGAAGTTTCTACTGTCGATAACATTTTCCGTATGGAAGTTTCAAGTCGAAAAGATTTTCGGTATGGAAGTTTCTAGAAGCGGTAATTTTTTGAAATTTGTTGACAATGTTACTGGCGTCGTTACTACTATTTCTTAAGTCAGCATGTCTTCTGTTTCTGTTGTAAAAGTCGTGACCTTTTTCAAATGTGTCCGAAAATGATTATAATAATTGCTAGTTGTAGGTCAAAGATCACTTTTTCTTATTTTATTTACTCTCATCAGTAATTTTACTACAAAGTACAAAGTCAGGGGAAGAAGCTTTTTATATACCGCGAATAATTTAAACTGACAATATTTGGGTTCTTTGATGAGACTCACCTCCGTATTTTTCTCTTGATTCAGATGAGGAAATTTTCATGCTTCCTCCAAATCCATACGAGCTAAACATATTTCCACTATTACCATACGATCCATAACTAGAGATTATTTCAATAGAATCATCATCATCATCATAATCATCATCATCATCATCATCATCATCATCATCATCATCATCATCATCATCATCATCATCATCATCATCATCATCATCATCATCATCATCATCATCATCATCATCATCATCATCATCATCATCATCATCTTCATCTGAGTTACCTCCCGTGCCTCTCGAGTATATTGATGGTTTAAATCTGGGGTAAGAAATAATGGTCCATGTCCTTTGGGTTGGTATGGGCGCTCTCCCAAACAATCTGCTTTGTCTAGCACCAATCCTTCTAAATAAAAGTCGATTTCCAAAGACACCTGCCAAAATAATAATAATAATAAAATAATAATAATAATAATAATAACAATAATAATAAATAATAATAATAATAATAATAATAATAATAATAATAATAATAATAATAATAATAATAATAATAATAATAATAATAATAATAATAATAATAATAATAATAATAAGTGAATAATAATATTAATAGTAATAATAATAATAATAATAATAATAATAATAATAATAATAATACCAAATACTGGCAATAATAATAATAATAATAATAAAAATAATAATAATAATAATAATAATAATAATAATAATAATAAAAATAATAATAATAATAATACAGTTTACACACATAATAGTAATAATACATATATTATTATTAATAACATATTTATTAATAATAATAATAATAATAATATGATATATATATATATTATATAATCATAATAATAATAGTTTTATTATTATTATTACATGCTTATAAGATATATTATTATTATTATTTTTATTATTATTAGATACATATTATTATTATTAGTTATTATTATTATTATTATTGTTATTATTATTATATTCTATATATATATATATATATATATATATATGCATTTGTGTATATATGTAAATAATTTTTATATACAAAAATATTTATATATTATATTATAATAAGGTTATTATGTTGCTGTTTCATATATTATGATATGAACATAGTTGTAGAAAGTATATGATATATATATATAAAAATATTTTTATATATATATAATTATATATATATATATATATATGTATATATATATATATATATATATATATATATATATATATATATATATATATATATATATATATATATATATATATATATATATATATGTTACATATATATATGTATGTATGTATGTGCATGTATGTAGTATTATAAAGGTTATATATATATGTTATATATATATATATTTATAAATAAATAGTATAAATTTATGCTGTTGCATATTAGTTGGGCACAATTTATAAATAGCTATATGGAGGATATATATATATATATTGAGATTCGAGAAAGATGAGAGGTCAGTTGCTCCAGGCGGCCAGGCATTACTTCTATCATCAGCTATTTTGAAGTTGGAAATGGCGCCATTCGAAGTGAGTGAGGGTAGAGCTATCGGAATATGGGTGGATGGATAGGTGATGAATAAACAGAGAGAAAGTCATTAATGAGAAACAGAAAAATAGTTGAGGAAAAGACAGACAAAGAAGCAGAAAAAGACAGAAGTACACTACTATTGGTATAATTAAATGATGAACAGTGGATATATACAACTGTTACTTTAGGACGACCAGAAAAAAAAAACAGAGAAAAGGTTTAAATATTAAAGCTTTGTGCCACTCCATCAAAATCTTTCGATATTGACATACCAAAAAATCCATAGAAATGATAAAGTGCGGAGAAGCAGGAGACGGTAGAAGGAAAGGGAGATTACCAGTAGAGCATTTGTTGAAGCCATACAGGTGATCCCAGATAAGATGGATTTGAAAATTGTTGAAGGAACTAAAGGGAAAGAGATAGGATGATAATAGGAGGATTGTTAGGAGACCCCCTTTTAGGCATAGTTTAAATGGAATGCACCCTGCCAAGAAGGAGAGAAAACTGAAGCTTAACAAGGCTAAGGAAGAAAGTTCAGAAGCAATCATTTATAACCACAGGAACAATGGAGAAGCACCATGCTATTACGTCTTCAGTAAGTTTATCTCAGATAGAGAGAAAAGAATTTATATCTTAAGAAGAAATTGCAATTTCAAATTTAAAAGAATCTCGTGGAGGTGGAGTAGGAGAAATCGTCTAGGATGGAATAATAGATAAAGTTTTGAACAAAGGGTTTATGGTGCAGGAGATCCTAAAACAGCAGTGATGCTTGAAGAATAAATTAACGGAAGAAGAAAAGTTAGAGATGAAATATTTTGTGAAGTGCCTCAAAGAACGTGAGAAAAAAAAAACAGAAAAGTTATCGTTTTTCCTATAGGGAAAGGAGTTTTTATTTTCACAAGATATATATATATTATATATATATATTATATATATATAACATATAGAATACTATTATTATTACATATATTTATTATTGTTAATATATATATATATATATAAATATATATATTATATTATTATTAGTTACATTAATATTGTTATTATATTATATATATATATATATATATATATATATATATATTTAGTTATTATTATTATATATATGTATATTTATATATATATATATATATATTATTATATTTGTTGTTATATATTTATATATAATAATATATATTATTATTATTATTATTATATATATATATATACATATTAAGTTACATATATATATATTTTGATAGATATTATTGACATATTATTATTATTATTATATATATATATATGAGAGCAGGATTCGAGAGAAATATATAAGATATATATATATATATATATATATATATATATATATATATACATATATATTATTACATACATACATTTCTGCCCCTGGCCCACTTATGTTGAGGGCCACACCGCTCCAGAGTTTGGCCACCGCTCTAGGGCGGTCTAATGGTATCAAGAATAGCCACAGCAAAGGTGGTACGGGAGCGTCGAGGGTAGCACTCCAGAAGTGAGTGCCTCTATTGTAATCCCGTGTGGATTATACGACATCTAGTGCAAATGGGGATATAACGTTGTCTTTAGTTTTGAATCTGAAATTTATGGCCGCATACATTGGGCAGGGTGGCCTGATCGCTGCTCCGGGCGAGGTTAATTTGGTTTCTTCTAGACAGTGATTCTTCTGAAGGGGAGATGTTTGGGGATGGTGTGTTTAGTAGATTGTTATTAGGGGGTTTTGTAGATATGTTAGTTAATTGGTATGAATGTGAGAGAGCCAAGACCTATTTAGTGGGGAGGAATGTTACTGTAGATGTCAGCCATAAAGTTTTGCTTGATATGAGGGGGATTTCAAATTGTGTCTGGGGTTGGAGAGTGTTTGTGGCATGGATGGGTTGGATTGAGTGTTTTCTGAAAAAATTGTGTCCCTACCATGTTCAAGTGGGTAGGGATGGGAAGGATGTGTCTCGTCATGTAAATGCTGGATGGGGGTTGTTTTAGTACATCCAGTGATTATTCTTAGGGCAGTGTTTTGTGTAACTTGCAATTTATTTATGTTGATTGCATATGTTGGGAACCATGTGGGGAGGCATAATTTATATTAGTTCTGTGGGGAGTTGTTTGTAGATTGTGGTAAGTGTGTGTTTCTGTCACTAAAGTTGTGTTGGGAGAGAGTTCGAAGGGTGTTTAATTTCCGTTGGGTTGAGGAAACTTGGTCGATGTGGGGGGAGAAAGTCATAAGTGTGTCGTAAGTGAGTCCTAATATTTTTGGGTTTTTGTTTAGGGAAGGTTGTTGTTCAAATAGACTATTGGGTGGAATGAGGATTGGTGGCGGTCAGTGGTTAGGAGGGTAATGGAGGATTTAAGGGGGAAGCTGTCATTCTATTGGTGAGTAGCCAAGTTTCTAAATTGTAGGTATTCTTGGGTGTGTTGGGTGGCTGTGTTTACAAGTGGATGTTGGGAAATGAGACTGATGTCGTTTGCGTAAGTAATTAGTTTGGTGGATTGGTTGGTAGGGGGCAGATCTGCTGCAAAGATTGAAGAGGAATGGAGGGAGAATGGCGCCCCGGTACGCCGTTTTGCAGTTTAATGGAGTGTGAGAGGGTGTTTTATGGAAGACTTTGGCATATCTATTGGTAAGGAAATTTGAAAGCTACTTTTTATCATTGTTTTTTAGGGGGGATTGAAGAATTTTTGTATAAGGATATATGTGGGGACAGTGTCAAAGGCTTTATGTCGATGGTCAGCACAGATCTGTGTGGATGGGGATTGGTTGAAGCCATTACCTCTATGTAAGTTTGAAGCGGCGCACGAAAACAAAGCGTTTCACGATTGTTGCGAAAACGGTTAACACCCAAACGATATTGAACGAAGTACAAATTG
>JABUQX010102186.1:15000-22500 GCA_015478945.1 Trachelipus rathkii | reverse complement strand
CTCACCCTCATCATTCTATCCTAGCCTTCACTAAACCCTCCCCCTCTATGATCTATTGGATCATGTAATATTTTATATAACCCTAAACACAAAACTGTTCATTTATTTTGTTCATATGCTGTTCAACAGTTTTTTGTTCTTACTAAAATTTTACCATTTTCATATTCCTTAAGCTTAAAAAAGTTTGATTTTTCCTCCGGAGCACTGAATATATTGATAACGTAACAAAGTTTTCACATCAATAAAGCAATACATAGTATCACCTGAACTACGAATATAATGAACACTCACAATCCTAACACATCTTAAAACAAGGAATAAACAGCTAACATTAAACAAAGTTCCATACTTAACAACAGTTAAAAGAACTAACATTGGCGCAGAACGTAACCCTCTTACACTGTTTCTAACTTTGTCACTGTTATTTTTACATTAACATAGTAACAATTTAAACAAAAATTTATCCCAATCTTGTGTAATTATCATACTGAACAATGAATATTTGCTATCGTAACAAAGTTTTCACATTCAATAAACAAACATAGCTACACCGCTGATACGAAGACGAATTATAATGTACACCACAAACCTAACCACATTCTTAACATGAATAACAGTTAACATTAACAAAGTTCATACTAACAACAGTAAAGAAACTAACATTGAGCGCGAAGAACGTAATCTACTTACACTTTCTCGTAATATATCACTGATATTTTTACATTAAATTAGTAACATTTAACAAAAATTTTATCGCAACTTGTTGTATTATTCATATTGCATCAATGAAATATATGCTGAGTAAAACAAAGTTTCACATCAATAAAGCAAACAAAGCACACCTGAACTACGAATATAATGTTCAACGGACTGCCTAACATACTTATTGCCACCAAATAAGCAGTCAACGTTACAAAGTCCATACTTAACAACAGAAAAGTAACTAACGTGCATACAGAACGTAACATACTCACACTTTTTTCAAACATATCACTATTATTTTACATTAACAATAGTAACATTTAACAAAAAATTATCATCACCATACCTAAGTATCATACTAACCAACGAAAATACGCTAACGCCACAAAGATTTCACATCAAGTAAAGCTAGACATTATCATAGCCTGAACTAAGAATATGATGTACAACAACAAAAACCTAACATACTTTAAACACGAATAAACAGTTAACATTAAACAAGTTCTATAAATTAACAACAGTTAAAGTAAACTACATTGCGGCGCAGAACGCTAACCTACTCACACTTTTCCAACGATATCCCTATTATTTTAATTAACAACAGGAAATTTAAACAAAATTTATTCATACCTAACCTAATTATCATACTGACCAACGAAAATACGCTAACGCAACAAAAGATTCACATTAATAAAGCTAACATAGCATACCCTGACCTAAGAATATAATAAATACAACGACAAACCTACATACCTTAAGCATGAATAATTCACTAACATTAACAAAGTGCCATTATTAACAACAGTAAAGTAACTACCGTTGCATACAAAACGTAACCTATTCACACGTTTCCAAACATATCTCTAACATATCAATGTTAATTTTAGATTAACATGGTAATATTTATCATCACCGTACCTAATTACAGTACAGATCAACGGAATATATGCCAACGTCACAAAGTTTTTTGCCTTAACAAAGCAAACATTAGCATTCACGGAAACTATGAATATTTGTATCAAAAGACAAAAACCTAACATATCCTTACATTCATATAAAACGGATTTAGCCAATAACAAAAGAATTCAACTTAACAGCGGAAAGTAATAAACGCATACAGAAACGAAAGGTACGAAGCTGATGACTGGGTAAATATTCCTTTAACAAATCAGCATAGCGATGTGTTTGTTTATTTATTCATTTTATTTTATTTATTTTATTTTTTTCTTTAAAACTTTTTGTTTTCAAAACTTTTATTATTTTTAATTTTCATTTCTTTTTAAAACTTTTTGTTTATAAAAAACTTTTGGTTATTTAATTTATTTTCTTAAACCTTTTTGTTTTTTCAAAAACTTTAATTTTAATTTTATTCTCTTTAAACCTTTTGTTTTTTTTTTAAAACTTTTAATTTTTAATTTTATTTCTTTAAAACTTTTTTGTTTTTACTAAAAATTTACCACTCTTCATGTTTATAACGTAAAAAATTTGTGTTTTTACATACCCTAAAACGGCAAATCAGTGAATCAGTAAATCAAGCCACCTTCCCTCCCCACCCCTACCCGGAAAAAAAAACTAACATTCAAGAACAGAAACGTTAACCTACTCGCAACTTTTTCTAAACATATCATGGATATTTTACATTAACATAAGTAATAAATCTTAACAAAAAAATTTTTCTCATGGACCTGTGTTCTAATTTGTTCATACTGATCAATGGAATATTGCTACGTAACAAAGTTTTCACCATCAATAATCAAAACATAGCATTACCTGAAACTTATGAATATATTGTACAAAGACAAAACCTAACATACCTTACATTCATATAAACGGTTAGCAATAACAAAGATTCATACTTAACAGAGGTAAAGTAACTAACAACGCATACAGAACGAAAAGGTACGAAGCTGATGAGGTAATATTCATTTAACAAATCAATATAGCTTTTTGTTTTTTTATTTTTAAAAACTTTTATTTATTTTTAATTTCATTTCTTTAAAACTTTTTGTTTTAAAAAACTTTTATTTATTTTTAATTTCATTTCTTTAAAACTTTTTGTTTTTAAAAACTTTTATTTATTTTTAATTTTTTTTCTTTAAAACTTTTTGTTTTTTAAAAAACTTATTTATTTTTAATTTTATTTCTTTAAAACTTTTTGTTTTTACTAAAAATTTTATTCTTTTTTATGTTTATAACGTAAAAAATTTACATTTTAACAAACACTAAAACTGTAAATCAACACCCCCCTCCCTCTCTCCGCCCCACCCTGATTATGTGAGGTATTGATCTATTGATCTATTGATCTATTGATCTGTTGACTCCTGTCATATTTCGAGTATCATTTTGGATAAACATAGCATAAAATATGTTCTTTTTATACAAACCCTCGAATATATGTAAACATAACAAAGTTTTCACATCAATAAAGCTAACATAACATAACCTGATGTATAACATTAAACCTAACATACCTTAAGCACGAATAAACAGTCAACATTAACAAAATATCATACTTAACAACAGGAAACTAACTGACGATGCATACAGACCGTACCCTATTCACACTTTTTTTTCAAACATATCTCTAACATATCACTGTTATTTTACATTAAACAGCACATTTAACAAAATTTATCACAACCTAACACCTAATTATTCATACTGACCAAAACGAATATTATTGCTAACGTTACAAAGTTTACATTTCAATAAAGTTTACATATAACCTGAACTAAGAATATAATGTATACCCCCCAAAGCGTAACACATCTTTAAACACTAATAAACACAACAAGCTACGTTAACTATTTAACAAAGTTCATACTGACAACAGTAAAGTAACTAACATTGCATTACAGACGTATCTAATACACTTTTTCAACCATTATCTCCCAACCATCATCACTGTCTAAATAAGTTTTACATCTAACACAGTTTAACATCTTAACAATAAGTTGCATAACTTAATCTAATTATTCATACTCGCCAACAATATATGCTGACTACAAAGTTTTTCACGCATCAATAAAGCGAACATATCATATCCTGAACTAGGAATATAACGCACAATGACGAAACCTAACATACCTTATGATCGAATAAAATGGCTGACATAACAAAGTTCCCATGACTTAACAACACTAAAGTTACTAACATTGCATTACAGAACGAACATGGTACGACGATGATGTGGTTTCCTGTTTCACTAGAGTTATCAGATTCCAGTCGAGAAATTGTTCAAACTTCCTCCCACTTTCGAAACATTACGCAATACCTATGATTCTTGTCTTGGTTCGTTTTGTGCGAAACATACGCCCAATACCTTGGTCTGTGTGGTTCTTCTTCGAACAATTAAGCGTATACATTTGATTTCTAATTTGAAACAGGGTTTAACATAACAAATTTATTAAAAACCATTTTATGTTTTTTGCTAATGTCTTTATGTTTATAAACAACTCTAAAAACTTTTATTTTTAATTTTATTCTTTAAAACCTTTGTTTTGTTTTTTTTTTTTTTTTTTTTCTTTAAAGAACTTAGTTTTTCATGTTATTTCATTTAAATTTTTTACTAAAACTTTTAATTTTAGATTTTATTTCAGCTTAAAACTTTTTTCGTTTTTACTAAAAATTTTATTCGTTTTTATTTTTATAACGTAAAAAAAATTTGTGTTTTTACCATACCCAAAAGCAGTAAATCAGTAAATCAACCCATCCCACCCTACTCTCCTCATCGTCACCTTACATCCCATGATCTATCGATTCATCGATCTATTGATTCAATGTTCACATTTCACTGGTAATCATTCGGGATAAAACAACAAGTTAAAAACAAGTTCTTTATACACTGATCAACCGAATATTAGTGATACCATTAACAAAGTTTAGTCCCATAATATAAACTTGAGACAGCATCATCTAGGGACTAATAATATGAATGTACAACAGTTCAAATGTAACATACCGTAAACATGATATAGCTGTTAACATTAACAAAGTTCCAGACTTAACAACAGTAAAGTTAAACTAACATAGCAAACAAAAAACGTAACCTATGCATACTTGTCAGCATATCTCTAACATAGCAATGTTAATTTCAGATTAACATGGTAATTTTAACAAAACTACATCATAATCTTGTATAATTATCATACGATCAACTAATATATGCTAACGTAACAAGGTTTTTCACATTAATAAAGCTTTACATAGCATCATCATGAACTAAGAAATATTCCGCCGACAACAAACCTAAACACACCTTAAACATGAATAAACTGTTAACAAAAATTAACAAAGTTCCACATTTAACACCAGTTAAAGTAACAACATTGCACGCCAAAAGCGTATCCTTACTCATACATTTACAAGCATATCTCTAGCATATTAACGTTAATTTTACCATTGATACAGTAATATTTAACTAAATTATTTTTACCCTGTCTAAGTATCATACAGACCAGCGAATAGTGATGCTAACGTAACAAGTTTTGTACATAGACATAGTAAGTATTTAACAAAAAATTTATCATAAACCTTTACGTAATATCACAATCCCCAACAAATAATTGCAACATAACAACAAGTTTTATCCAAACATAAACATAAAAATAACAAATTTTATCCAAACATAACATAAAAAATAAGTTTTTCGGAATAAAATGTCCATACGTTAAAAGTCTGTAATAACTCCACCGAATTTTAAAGCGTAAATTCAGTAAATCAATCCAGCAGGCCCCATCCTACCCTCCCTAACCACCTAGCCGTGACCTTATGATCTATCGAACTAGTGATTCAGATCACACTTATCGAGCTCAACTCATTTTCGGATAACAAAATTTATCACACCTTAACCTAATTACTATACTAACCACCGAATATACTGCATAATCGTAGCAATTGCTCTTTCACATTAATAAAGCCTAACAAGCATTAGCCAGATCTACGAATCGTTATAATGTACAATGCACAAAAACCCTAAAACACACCTTACGGCCACGAATAAACTACTAACATTAACAAAATTCTCATACTTTCAACAACAGAAGAGTACCTAGCAACAGCGGTACAAAACGAACGCTGATCTCACACTGTTTTTCAAGCAATATATCTAACATGCATCAATGTTAATTTTACATTTAAACACTGATTTGATTACGTTCGCCATTTCGGAGTATCATTCTCGGATAAACATAGCACCAATAAATGACGGTTCTTTTATATACTAACCATGCGAACTATATGCTACATAAACAAGGTTTTCACCATTAATAAAAGCTACCATTAGCTCATATGAACTAAGCAAAATTAATGTAACAACAACAAACTAACACAACTTAAGCACGAATAAACTGTAACATTAACAAAGTTCACACTTAACACCCGGTGAAGTGACTAACATTGCATACAAACGTAACCTATTCGATACTTCTTTCAAGCAGTATTCTCTAAACCTATAAACGTTGATCATTTTACACTCGACACAGTAATATTTAACAAGAATTAATCATACCTTGTTCAATTATCATACAGACCAACGAAATAACTGTAATACATAACCAAAGTTTTATCCAAAGCATAATCATATAATAAGTCTTTGAATAAAATCATCATGGTAAATTGCATAGTTACTGATTTTAAGCAGTAAATCAGTATAATTCAGTAAATCAAACCCCTCCCCCACCTCGCCCTCCATGACCTTTTGATCTATTGATTTGATGTCACATTTCGAGTATCATTCGGATAAACATAACACAAAAAATAAGTTCTTTATATACTTAAACAACGAATATATGCTAACGTAACAACGTTTTTACATTAATAAACTAACATAACATAACCTGAACTAAGAATATAATGTACAACAAACCTAACACATCATACGTACGAATAAACTACTAACATTAACAAACTTCGCACTTAACAGCAGTAAAGTACCTAACACTTCGTACAAACGTAAACCTATTCATACTTTTAAGGCATATCTTAAACATATTCAAATGTTAATTTTACATAAACATCGTAATATTCTAACAAAAACTACCATTAAACCTGTCTTTTCATCATACTGACAAGAATTATAACCCTAACGTAACAAATTTTTTTACATCAACTTTGTTAATATTTAAAAAAAATTCATTCATAACCGTCGTCTAAATATATAACTCCCAACAAATAATTGCAAACATTAACAAAGTTTTATCCAAACAACATAACATCAAAAAAAAAAATTATTTATCAAGGAGATAAAAATAAGTGCTTTGAATAAAATATCACAGTAAAGCGTAATAGTTAACGAATTTAAAGCAATAAATCAGTAAATCAGTAAATCAAGCCACTCATCCCTGCAGTCCCCTACCATCCCACCCGCACTGTACCTCTCTGTGATCTTTTGAACTATTGATTCAAGTCATATTTCGAGCTCTCAGTTTTTGGCAATAAACCATAACCATATAAAAAATGAATGTTCTTTATCATACTGACCTACGAATATATGCTTACGCAACAAAGTTTAGCATCAAAAGCTAACATATCATAACCTCAACTAAGAATATAATATTTACAAATGCAAACCTAACATACTTCGCGTACTGAATAATCAGCTAACATCCTGGAAAAATTCCCTACTTATCAAGGTAAAGTAGCTAACAAGGTATACCTAATACTCGAAATGTTCCCACTTTTCTCGCACATCAGCAACAGGTAAAGCCGTATTATCTAACAAAATCCCTTAACAAAGTTTCCAATCTATCAAAGATACCAGCATCTTGAACTATGAACTGACACTATCTTCATCAAAGT
>JABUQX010102185.1:0-12121 GCA_015478945.1 Trachelipus rathkii | reverse complement strand
ATATATATATATATATATATATATATATTCACGATAAGTACAACAAAAATAATAATTGCATATATGAATCAGCGTATGAAATTTGTATGAAAAAAAAGGAATTTTTTTTTTTATACTAATAACATATTTGGAATCAGCGTATGACAGTTTTTGTCGCGAAGTTTGTGAAATTGAAATATTAAATAGGAGAAATAAAATTGGTGGTTTAAATAATTTTTTTTTTAACTAAAAGAATACCCCCGGGTAAACCGCAAAGATGCAAAGAGTCGGGGTCTTCTGGCGGGGGGGGACTTCTTCCCCTCTGTCCCACCGTCGGCTCGAGCTCCCTAAAAAAAAAAAAAAAATTTAATACGCTGATTCCAAATATTATTAGTATATATATATATATATATATATATATATATATATATATATATATATATATATATATATATATATATATATATATATATATATATATATATATATATATATATATATATATATATATATATTTCCTTTTTTTCATACAAATTTCATACGCTGATTCCATATATGTTATTATTTTTTTGTGTACCTATCGTAGTTTTGGAGATATATATATAAAAAAATCATTTTCCATACAAATTTCATACGCTGATTCCATATATGTTATTAGTTTTCTTGTACCTATCTTAGTTTTCGAGATATCATGTGGGTACTTTAGTTTGACCATATATATATATATATATATATATATATATATATATATATATATATATATATATATATATATATATATATATATATATATATATATATATATATATATATATTATATGAAGATACTAAACTTATCCTTAAAACACTATGTATTAAAACCACACACACACATTCTTTCGTTTATTTATATATATGTAGAAATATATAGGCATGGCTATATATATATGTTTATATCAATGTATATTTCTATTTAAATGTAAGTTTTAGCTAAACATATATATATAATATATATATATATATATATATATATTCTACATCAATCAAAAGTCTACCTAATTCCACCAGAGTTGGGAGGTTCTCGAGGCAGATCCAATTAAAAATCCAACATAACCAGATACACGAAGTTTGAAAGTAAGCCAAAGGGAGTGTGTTCCAGACTTTACCAATGGAGTTCATGTAAGACTGAGAATAGCGGTTAAGTTTGGGGTTAGAGAGTTGGATAGAAAAAAGATGAGAAATGATTGTCGCACGAACCCTTCTCAATGGAAGAGGTATGCGATTGAAGAATTAAGAAGAGCAGTGTGTGTTGTAATAATATTATACGAGTATTAAAGAGAGTGAGGCAATAATTCGTCGGGAAGAAAGAGAATGGAGAGAGTGAGTGAGAGGAGGAGAGTTAATAGGACGAAAAGACCTAGACTCCACCTTTTCAAAAAGAGCTGTAGGAGACTAGGAGTGGAACCACCCCACATGTATAAGGTATATTCCATATCCCTAAAGGGAGCAAGAACCGGGTAGCTTGAAGTAATTCTAAAGACGCCTTAGAACATCCAACCTCTTAGAAGGTTGTTTAGAAAGAGAAGTAATGTGATCCTTCAAATTAAAGCCATGAGAAAAACAAACACCAAGAATTTTAAGGACAAACGAAGGTTTGAGTTATAGTTTTGTTATAGATTAAATGAGTAGGAGGATATGATTTTTTGAGGCATTTAAAACAACCTTGTTCTCAATGCTCAATTAGAAATTCAAAAGATCAGAGGTTAGTTTGTCCAAGGCCACCCTTCTAGAATGAGCTAATTGTTGTTGGAGGGACGTCTATCAAAATGAAGGAAGTAATGAAGGATGGATTCGTCGGCATTGAAGTGGATAGGTGATGAAATATTAGAGAGAATATCTTTAATGAAAATTAGAGAGAGAGAGTAGGGGAATAATAAAATGTAGAAAGAGAGTAGGGAATAGAACAGAACCCTGAGGAACACCACTATTTATAGATTTAAAGGATGAACGGTGGCCGTCTACAACAACTGTTATAGAACGACCGGAAAGGAAATCAAAGAGAAGGATAGATACCGAAAGAGAGAAAGTTTAGAAATCAAAGCTTTGTGCCAGACTCAATCGAAGGCTTGCGATACGTCCAGCGCCACAACAAAAGATTCACCAAAAGGCCGAAGGGAATATGACCAACCAAGAATCAGAAAAGAAAGAAGATCATCAGTAGAGCGCTTCTTACGAAAGCCATACTGACGATCAGAGACAAGATTAGTAGAGTTGAGGTGTTTTCAAATCTTTCTCTTAAGCAAAGATTCGAAAACTTTTGAGATAATAAAAGTTTTAGCGATAGAACGATAGTTGGAGGATTGGAAGAGGTTACCTTTTTTCGACACAGACTGAATGAAGGCACGTTTCCAGAAAGAAACGAAGGTCGAAGTAGAAAGACAGAGACGGAATAGTTTACTAAGGCAGGGTGCAAGCTTGAAAGAAAGAACAAGTTTTGAGAACCACAGGATAGCATACCAAAAGGACCGTAAACTTTCTTAGTGTTAGGCTCAGAGAGAGCAGAAATAACTTTTGAACAAATTACAATATTAGGTATAAATTAGTTGAATGGAGGTGGAGGTGGAGGTGGAGAAGGAGGAATAGATGCGAAATCCTCTAAGTCGGGATTAGAAGGAAAGGTTTGATGAACGAAGAGCTCAGCATCAGCGGAAGGTAAAGGAGCAGGTCGTCGTCGGAAGATAATAGAAGAGGGAAAGAGGAAGAAGCAAAATTAGAAGGTAAAAATTTTGCAAAAGAATTGATGCTCAACAAAGTGGAAGTTAGATTTAAAACCATGAAGGTTGCAGAAATTTATGAAGGAAGAACGTCGTGCATCTGACAAGCCGGAAATTCTGCAACGGCACCAACCCTCCCCCCCCATCGGATGAAGTCAACTCCCAAATGATGATGGGGGAGGTGTCAAAGAGGGGCTATTTTTGGAAGATCCCTCCATTCTTCTTCGAGGATAATCGTGCGGTTGCCATTTTTTTTTACAAGGAAATTAAATATTGTCTGCAATAATGTTTTATGGTGTGTGATAAATAAGATTTATTCCAGTGTAAGATAATTGTGAATAGGAGCGCAATAGGTGCGGTGCGTCTGGCAACTTTAGTTTGTTTGAATGCATATATAATTACTTTATAAAAGCTTAAGATAAAAGCAATTTATTCAATCAATCAGTTAATATATATATATATATAGCAGCAGCAGGTTATATATATATATATATATATATATATATATATATATATATATATATAGAAAGATAGCATATATATATATATATATATATATATATATATATATATATATATATAGATATAAAATAAAAAGAGACATATATCTTCCACAGATTAAATGGAATTGATCAAGTGCATCCGTCGATCCATTTGGAAAAGAGAAAAGATCCAGAATCCTTTTCGCCTCCTTTAACAAAAGGCTTCTTCAACCTCATATTTTCATTTTCAATTTGAGAAAGAAATAAAAAAGAAACTTCTCATCTACAAAAACTTTCAACAAAAATATTATATACATCAAAGGTCTGTGATGAAACACAAATAAAAAATTCTCTCTCTCTCATATATATATATATATATATATATATATATATATATATATATAAATATATATATATATAAGTAGCATATTTGTGTATAGTTATATATATATATATATAGTTATATATATATATATATATATATATATATATATATATATATATATATATATATATATATATATATATATATATATATATATAATATTTCATATATATATAAAATATATATTATATATATATATATATATAGTGATCAAAGTAATATTTTGTGATGAAATAACTATGTGAAATTTTCTCTATCTGAAAGAAAATCAAAGAGAGAAAGTAAAAAATTATGTAAAACTATTTTATTCAATAATATTTTTCTTTATTTAAATTGTAATTTATATCTTTAATTTATATTTTAAACGATTTATTTTTTATTATGTTATTATATAATATTTGTTTTTTATAATAATATTTGATAAATTTGTTAAATGATGTAAATATTTCTGATTTTTGTACCTCTAAATTTCGCTGTCTTCTTTCTCTTATGCATTTTATTGCCTTGTGCATTTTGGCCAGAATCCATTTTTTGTAAAACTGAGTTTGATTTTAGGTGTACTTGAGAAATATGCAAAGTATAAAAATAATGCATTCGCCGACAAGTCAGCGAAGCTGGTAAATATAATATTATGTGATTTTAATAAAATATTCATTCAATCCAAAAAGCAGTTTTAACACCCACAAGAGTCTTCAAGAGAACGTCATCTACATCACGTGAAGTGGAAGAACAAACAGAATATATATATATATAATAGATATATATATATATATATATATATACAAAAAAATATGTATAAAAACATAAATTAGTTATATATATATATATATATATATATATATATATATATATATATATAGAGAGAGAGAGAGAGAGAGAGAGAGAGAGAGAGAGAGAGAGAGAGTTAGTGCATTTACATGTTTATCGATTAAAAAAATTTAAACTGAAATTGAAAATCTGAAAATAACGATGCAAAAAGTAAAAACATTTAAACCTTTAAAAGTCGTCAACGTTGCCGCCCAATAAAAAAAGAAATAAAGTTCTTCTTTGCTGTTTTATTTAAATGATACAAATTGAACTTTGTGACTTTATAACCTCATTACAGTTTATTTCAATCATTTCATGTATGTCATGAAAATTTGTTCTTAAGACTTTTATTTTTTTTTTTTTTTTTTTTTGCTTCATAACTGTTCATTTCAAAAGTTTCAGGTGTCATGAAAACCTGGAACCTTTAATGATTGTATATATATATATAGTTATATATATATATATATATATATATATATATATATATATATATATATATATATATATATATATATATATATTATATATATATATATATATATATATATATATATATATATATATATTGTGGAACCTCGCTTAACGAACATAATTCGTTCCCGAATCTTACTCGTAATGTGAAACACTCGTTAAACGAAACAATTTTTACCATAGCGATCAATGTGAAATAAGATAATGCGTATCATGCCTAAAAAAATGTTCAAAAAAATTTGTAATTCGCAATATCTAATATCTAAAGGCGTTTTTTAAATTATTAACGCATGAAATAAAAATATTTAGATCCTGGCGCGAGAGAGGCTGAGACCGGGGAGGAGGGGGGCTGGTTATTATGGAAATGGAGGAGAATCTTCCACCAGCGGAGATTCTTCTTCACTCGCCGCTATAAGTTTCGACTGACTCACTGGCTTTAAATCTTTTAGAAGCACAGACACTGCTGGCACTTTCTTTAGAATCCTTTTTCACTAGAAAGTTCTCTGGAGCCATTTGTTTTTGCCTACGCTTCAAAATTTGGCGAAAATGAGACACGGCATTATCATTAAATAAATTTGTAGCACGAATAGCCACTAATAGGGTGATGCTTCTCAATGTACGATTAAACATTTTTTCATGCTTTTAGCATCTCCCTTATTGAGCTGGAAGGTTGTTGCTCGTCTGTGGATGTTACCTCCTCCTTCCCTGACGAAATCTCCACCACAACTTCTTGCTGTGTAACAGCATGCAGCTCTGTTCACTCTCTGGTGGTCAGCTTCTGGCTATGCTCTTCCACAAGCTTATCGATGTCGTTGCTATTCACCTTCACCTCCATATTTTTGGCCAAAGACACAATCTCGTCAACTACAAGCAACACAGGCACTGGCTCAAAGTGGCGTTTGACAACGCAGTCCGGCCAAAGCTTTTTTCAAGCCGACATAAGTTTTTATTTTTAACCCCCTCCCATGCCTTGTCGATTATCTTGAAGCAGGTAACGATGTTCATGTTGTCTTTCTAAAACTCTGAGAGTGAGAATGGTCCCTTGAGTTACCTCAAAACAACGCTAAAAACGCACTTTGGTGTACAGCTTCTTAAAGTTTGAGATGACTTGATGGTTCATGGGCTGGAGTAAGGGAGTGGTGGTGGGGGCAGGAACTGGACTTTGATGAATTTCAATTCTTCAAGGAGGTCATCTTCTAGGTCTGGAGGATGGGTGGGAGAGTTGTCCATAACAAGCAAGACATGGAGTGGCAGATTCATGTCAAGCAAATATTTTTTTAACAGAAGATCAAACATTTCATTGATCCAATCAGCAAAAAGCTCACGTGTCACCCAAGCCTTGTTGTTGAACCGCCACATCACATTTAGTCTGCTCTTTTGGACTTTACCTTTCTTGAAGACTCGTGGATTTTCTGAATGGCAAACGAGCAGCGGTTTAACTTTCAAATCGCCACTTGCATTGGCACAGAACAGCAGCGTAAGAGTTTTTTATTGGCTTGTGGCCTGGTAATGCTTTCTCTTCTATTTTTATATAGGTTCACTTGGGCATCTTCTTTCAGGAAATACTCGTCTAATAATCGCAATTAAAAACCTTCTGAAGTAGGTAACCCTTAGAATTCACAAGCCTTTTGAAGTCACCGATGAAATTCTCTGCTACCTTGTGTCGGAGCTTGCTGCTTCGTCATGTCTCACAACGCTGTGAATGCTGGTTCTTCTTTTAAATTTCTAGAACCACCCACAGCTTGCCTTGAATGCTTCTTCTTCATCCGTTGATGCTCCTGGCGTCTTCTTAACGAGGTCGGCGAAAATCACTTTCGCCTTCTCACAAGTGATGATCTCGCTAATAGAGCCGCCTTGCATTTGCTTCTCATTGATCCATATGAGAAGCAACCTTTCAACATTGTCGAGAATACGTGGCCGTTGCGTAGATATCCTTGTCAACTCCCTTTGATGCATCTAAGTTTATGGAGCCTAAAACCAAATGATATTCTGGGTCCTGACTTGGCAAATACGTTTATGCTATAGCTTCTGCACTATATGATATATATATATAGATATATTATATATTAATATATATAATATATAATATATATATATAAATATATATATATATTATAATATATATATATAATATATATATATATGATACTATATATATATATAATCATTTTTCGGTACAATTTTAAGTTTTAGGAATTGGATAATAAGCCAATAAAATTATTACCTAAAAATGAAAAGCAGAAAAATATGAGAAGGTTTCAGAGCTCTCTTTCTCTATTTAAAAATAAATGCGTTTTAAAATGAGAGAAGAACCAAATGCGTGGAAAAGAAGATGGAATAAAATATGAACGAAAGTAAATAGCACAAAAATAATAAAATAATTTTGGCACCTTAATGGTCTGGTCACTTTGATGATCTTTGAAGGTTTATAAATAATTCGCATTATATACTTCAGCGTATATTTGTCGATTCTCTTATATATATAAATATATTTATATATATATATATATATATATATATATATATATTATATATAGTATATATATATAAAGGACTAAGTCTTCAGTGCGCTAGGTCTTGTATATGAGGGTTATGTTGTTACCTGTGTTTAATTTATAGTAGTGAGACTATGGTCTGCAATAAGAGGTATAGATCTAAAGTATAATGTGTACAGATGGACAATCTTAGGGGTGTGTTATCTTAGGGGTGTGTTAGGTGTGAGAAGAACTTATAAAATGAGAATGAACGTATTAGAGTTGTGTAGTGTGAAGAGGGGGGTTAAATAGAGAATAAATGAAATACCGTTGAGATCTTTGAACGATGGAAAGATGATGATAGTCAGTTGTTCAGACGGATGTATATGTGAGTGAGGTGCTTGGAAATCGACGCTTTGACAAAGAAAAAGTGATTGAGTCAGTAAAGAATGCCTGGAGAGAAAAATGTGACTTTAGCAGAGGCGAAAGAAAGGGCATAATAGAGTGAATGCGCGTATTTGTGACGGTATGTGTGGATGAACCCCGCATTGACGAGATACCTTGTCGCGGTCCCGTGAAGCTCTAGGGTAATTTTCTGACCGCTCAAGATTCTTATAAAAATATAAAGGGGCGGTAGCTCGGGCTTTCTTCAACTTGCTTCATATTTTCTACTATTATTCTATTTCCGGTGCATGTTTGCACCTTACCCCAGTCTGGGGAAGAAGGTGGGTGATAGTTGGTGTATACTATCTAATAAAAATATATATAAATATTACACAATCGGTCAACCAGTTCAACTAAAAACAAATAATATAATAGATAGAAATGAATAGAAAGGTCCACTGTGGCGCAATCGTAAAGCAAAGCAAGACAGTGACTTGGTTCGAATCCCTAACTGATCTAGGTAGTTAACTACCTAGAGCATTCCCCATCAGGTCCCAGTCTACATGTAACGATTAACTTGATCAAGTAAATCATATGAAGGAAAATGTTCGTCGTGTGGACGAAAATTGACGATTTAATGAACTGCATTTGAACTACGATTTCGCCTTCAGTTAAAACTGTCAAGTACAACGTTAAACTAACGAGCACACACAATAACGTTTTATCTGCTAACTATTTGTTCAGTTTGGTAGGGAAAATGGTTGAGGAAATATTTATATTTTTGCTTTAGGCACTTGTTAAGAAAAAGTAAAAAGTACTAATTGCACACTGGAATTAAAAAATATGGTTGTAAAAAAGGGGTAACTGTATGCTACAGAATGTCTGTAGGAACAACCACTAACTACAATACCATTTGTAGAAAGAGAAGTTTGTACCATTTTTAGTTAAGGGGAAGCTTGCAGCAATAAACATTAATTAAAATACCAATTGTAGCAGGCTTGTCAATATGTTATTCATAATATCAGTCATAAATGAAGGAAGAAGTTCTAACGAACCAACTCTATAATAACTAAGTACAAACTTAGAAGCTTTGAGTATCGACCCAGCAGTGGGATCAATCTTCAATTGTTTTATTTTTCGAGAGCTGACCTTACCAACGAAGAACATTTGTCATCCTTAGGAACATGAAAAATACTGCCCTTCAAGCCCGTACGAGTTTAAAGCAAGAAAATCATTAATTAAAAGAGCTCGAGATGCTCTCCAAAATTTAAACCCAGATTGGTTCTCTTGAAAATGATATCCAGTCGGAGGTTTATGAAATGGCAAGACGCTTAAGCGGCTGGAGGCGGATACTGTTATATCACTGACAATTATCGAGATGAATGAAACATTCGAAATGAATTGAACATCACGAAATCTGATTCTTTAGAAGCTAACGGTAGAGTTAAAGGTTTTCGCTCTTCCTTTAAGACAATGAAAAAAAAAATTATTCAATTATTTTGAAAGTAAACTAAAAAAGTCAGAGTTGGACAGGAATAATTACCGAAAAATGTTTGTGAACATACACTGAAGATTGAGAAAGGAAATGATCAATTTTTTCTACTATGACTGTTGCAATGAATTTTTTATTATCATCAAAGAATCGGAGAAGATGAAAATAGTAAAATAAATCTTTTATATCCTAATGAAAAAGAGGTCCAAGTGACGTTGATATTTTTAAATTATGGAAGATAAATGAAAAAAAATATCATAATTTGAATCAATTTGTTCGGTGCTTTCTTGCTTGCTCTCCCAACAGTGTTCTGAGCGTATGTTTGAAATTGAACGGAGAAAATATACATATAGTTGAATTTTTTTTTTTTTTTTTTTTTGTTTTTTTAGAGAAACTTGTCATTAATAAGGTTCGAATATTTAGTTATATTTAATTACCTTTTTTAATTGATATATAAATATGGGTGGAGATAAGGAATGACGGTGACCGGAAACAAGACTCGTTTAGTTCTCGTTCCGCATTGTGGTGATGTCTTCAAAAGCAGTAAAAATTACTTATTTTTCCGACGATTTCGGCTCCTTTTAGGTATTAGTTATTATTATTGCCTTATCAGAATTATAGTTATCTCATATTTAAAACCCGTACTCCTTTTGTTACAAATATTAAAACCCGTACTCCTTTTGTTACAAATATTTAAAAACCCTACTCATTTTGGTACAAATATTTAAAAACCCTACTCATTTTGGTACAAATATTTAAAAACCGTACTCCTTTTGTTACAAATATTTAAAAACCGTACTCCTTTTGTTACAAATATTTAAAAACCGTACTCATTTTGTTACAAATATTTAAAAACCATACTAACCGACTCCTTTGTTAAAAATAGTTAATAACGATACTCCTTTTGTTAATAATGATTTAAAAACTGTACTCCGTTTTACAAATATTAAAAAACCTATCCTTTTTACAAATATTTAAAAAACCTAGCTCATTATTGTTACCGTATTCCAATGTTCAACCCTTTTGTTACAATATTTAAATGTCCCATCTTACTAGAACATATAAAAACCTACTCATTTGTTTTAATATTTAAAACGTACTCATTTTGTTACAAATATTTAAATCATAAAGCTTGTTACAAATATGTAAAAACCATACTCATTTTGGTACAAATATTTAAAAAACCGTACTCCTTTTGTTACTACAGTTTTAAAATTTTTAGATTTGTTTGAAAGTTATTTTAATAATATTTTTGTCATAAAAGATCTGAATACAATACATGATATTAAAATAATGGTGGGGTGGGTAAATATCCATTTTCTATGCCAAATATTATGTTAATAACACGAATATCATAAATATAAACAAGCTTTATTAACTTTATTGAAAAGATGTAATTTAAAACTTTAAATTATTGAGACATAATTTGATAAAGTTTTTTTTTTTTTTTATATAGAATTTTTCAGTCATAGTCAATGAATGATTTAAGTTAATTTTATTTTTCATTAATTTTTATTATACTTTTTTTTTTTTAATGGGAGGTTTAAACCCAAAATATCAATTTGGTTGGGGTGTGGGGGGGGTAGCAGCGCGCGCCGTTAGACATTTTTATTTTTTATTTTTTTTTGTTTTTTTTTTTTTTTTTTTGGTTATTTTTTTATTAGTGTCTCTAGAGTATCTTTTTATTAATATTCTGTTTGTTTTTTTTGCTTGCTCTAGTTTTTTTTCGTTTTTTTCTTTCTTTTTTTACTTCTTTCTTTTTTCTTTTTTCTTTTTTTTTATTTTTTTTTTTTTTTTTTTTAATTATATATTTTAATTATAAAAATTTTTACTATATTTTCAATTATATATATTATATATATATATATATAAAATATATATATATAGTATATATATATATACTATATATTTTAGTATATATTATATATATATAAATATACAGTGGCTATCTTAGGATTTTTTTCGGGGGGCGGCCAGACAAAAAATCTTTATATATAATATATATATTAGATGTTTAATAATGATAGAAATATCTTAAAGCATAGAGAATATTCTAAATATACTAATACGTAATATATCTATACTTTTTATTTATTTATAAATATTAAATTGTAATATATATTTAATATTATATATATTATAATATATATTATATAATATTATACATATATGTGAAGACCAAATAGTAATTTTAAGAAAAAAATAGAAATAATTTATATAAATTTCTAAATCATTCTTACCTGATGTTAACTTTAATCGCAGGGCATGAGAGTGAGTGAGTAAGTCCGAGATAGCATCTCAGTTTTTATGTCAATATTTACATGTACCTAGAGGGCAAGTCTAGTAAGTCTTCATCTCCTAAAGTTATTTCTTCAAGTAAGGTTTCAGAATTCATAATGTGAAAGGCTTCATATTTCTACTTAAGCAGTAGACACGGGTAAAATTCAAAATTGTTAGAATTTGCAACAAGATGCAAATATTTGTAATTGAACAAGAACTAGTTCGTAATTGCTTTTTATCCTATCTGGGTGTGATGCCATTTCAACTCCATAAATCACATTCTGCTTTTACTAAATCTCAATTGGGCTTTCGAGATCTTCCTTGTGAAATGTACACAATATTTTATCTTCTCATAAGGCAGATTATACTACTGGTATGACAAATTGCAAGAATTATTAATTTCTTTTATTAAAAACTCTTCTCCTTCTATATGCTGATATTTACTTATCCAAAAGTCTTATAAATAATGGAATTGTGCGATATTAAAATCTGTTGTTGGAAGATAGAATGTTGTTAAATTGATTGGTATATTATTATGTGCATTTTTATTCGAATGAGACTATCATAATTTAAGACTTTATTTAATCTAAAGCAATACGAAAGATTATGTTCCT
>JABUQX010102182.1:12500-29253 GCA_015478945.1 Trachelipus rathkii | reverse complement strand
TATATATATATAGTTATAAGTATATTATATATATAATATATATATATAGTATTATATATATAATATATATATATTATATATATATAGTATATTATTATATATATTATATATATTATATATATATATATATATATGCATATAATATTATATAATCGACGGCACCTCGTAGCACAATAGGGTGCTGTGCAGCGCATGGTTTTGTGTTGATATTATTGGTAAACTCCAAGCTAGTTGCTGCGGTCTTCTTTTTCTGCACCTCTGTTCTGTGGAATTCTCTCCATCTTCTGTGTTTCCTGTTTGAAGTTAATCTCTGTCGACTTTAAAGCTGCGTCTGTGCTCTTCTGGTAGTTTTGCGTTAGTTGATAATGTCTGAGGTTGTGCAACCCCTCCTTGAATAGGGTTCGTGCCCGTGAGTGGTGGTGAAATATTATCTTATATTTATATATATATACTATATATATATATATATATATAGTATATATATATATTATTATATATGTATATATAATATAATCATATATATATATATATATTATATATATAAGTATATATAAATATATATATATATATATTAAAATAGGTAGCTCTAGAAGAGCCGCAATCCATATCTCAAAAACTACAGCGCTACCAGGAAAAGGAAACATTGCTGAGATGCTGGTCCAATTTTAAGATGGCGGAAATGCAAAGAAAAAACAGCAAAAAAAAAAAAAAAAAAAAAAAAAAAAAAAAAATGGTTATCTCGAAAACTACAATAGAGTAAGCGAAAGGAACATTTTTGAATCTCAGTAAATTTTGGATAGAAAATTGTAAAAAAAATAAAAAATAAAAAAATTATTGTTAAATAATGATAGTAATATGATTAGAAAGGCTATTAGAGACCTTTTATTGGTTTATCGTTAAAATAAATAGACTTTCTTAATTTTGCTTTTTTTTTTAAGCTAAGAATAGCAGGTATACCGCACCAGTGGCAGGAGTCGGGGTCTCTCGGCTTCCGGGGAACTCACGGGTAGGATAATTCCCCTCCGGGGAGGGTCTCCGGAACTTTGGTATTTGGGTGTCGCGGGGGTTGCCTCGCCGCCCTCCTACGGGTATGGAAACGTCCCTGTGTTCCCCGTCGCTTCGAGCCGCCCTAAATTGCCGTTAATACATTTACAATAATATATATATATATACTATGTCCCGACACCCGCAGGAGATATAGTCATTTTTATGTTTGAATTTTTTTTTTTAATTTTTTTTTTTCATTTTCCGAACAAATTTTACAAGGTTCCAAAATGTATTCATTTCCGTAGTGTGTGGAACGTCCCTTGATTATCGTTTTTTTTTTTTTTTTTTTTTTTTTTTTTTTTTTTTTTTTTTTTTTTTTTTTTACAGTTTCTCGTAAAATTTTGCCAGGATTCCGCAATGTTTACTTTTCAGGTAGCTATTGTTGTTTTTGAGATATGGATTGTGCTCTTCTAGAGGCTGCGCATATATATATTATATATATATATATTATATATAATATATATATATATCTATATATATATATTATATATATATTATATATATTAATATATATATATATATATTATTATATATATATAGTATATATATATATTATAATATTATAATATATAGTATATATATATATTAATATATATATATAGTATATATATATATATATATATATATATATGATAATGTATAACTCTAGCAGAGCCACAATCCATATCTCAAAAACTACAACGGCTACCGGGAAAAGGAATATATTGCTTGAATCCTGGCAAAATTTTACCAATTAAGACTGTAAAAAAAAAAAAAAAAAAAAAAAAAAAAAGAAAAAAAATCTATCTTCAAAAACTACAAAGCTACAGGGAAATGAAATAAATTTTGGAAACCTTGTAAAATTTTAGTTAGAAAATTTAAAAAAAATAAAAATAAACAAAAATTGGCTATTTTTTTTTATAGTATATATATATATTAATTTGAAGGTATTACACGGCAATTTAGGGGGCTCGAGCCAAGGGGGACACGGGGGGGACGTTTTCCATACCCAGTATGGGAGGGGCGGAGGGAACCCGCGACACCAAATACCAAGTTCCGGAGACGCCTCCCCGGAGGGGGGGTATTAGTCTACCCCGTAGTTCCCCGGAAGGCCGAGAGACCCGAATCCTGCTCGGGCGGTATAACTTGGGTATTCTTAGTTAAAGAAAAAACAGAACATTTAATAGAAACGTCTATTTATTTTAACGAAGTAATCAATAAAGGTCTCTAAATTAGGCTCTCGTAAATCATATTACTATATTATTAACAATAATTTTTTTTTTTTTTTAGATTTCCCTGTCTAAATTTTAATTTATCAAAACTTTGTTTTTAATTCCACTTTGCTGAGTACTACCTTTTTCCATCAAACTTTGAGCTTTTTTTTTTTTTTTTTTTTTTTTTTTTTTTTTTTTTTTTTTTTTTTTTTTTTTTTTACATTTTCGCACTAGAATTGGACCAGCATTCCAGCAATGTATTCTTTTTCCCGGTAGCTGTTGATTTTTTGAGATATGTATTGTTGCTCTTCTAGAGGCTGACCTTATAATACTATAATATATATATTATAATTATATATATATATTATATATATATATTATATAGTATATATATATATATATATATATCATATATATATAATATATATAATATAAGTATGTATATATATATAATAATATACTATATATATATAATTATATTATATATATATATATATAGTAATGTCATAATGGGCAAATATACACACACACACGACCAACACTCACACACACCCACACACCAACCTTATCCAGACCTGCACTGCTTTAAGTTTGGGGTATTATTAATTTTTTTATTATTATTATCATTATTATTATTTATTATTATTATTATTTTAATTATTATTATTAATTATTATTATTATTATGTGATATTATTATTAGGTTTGAGTATTTTAAGTTATTATTATTTATTGATTATTTATTATTATTATTATTATTATTAATTACCTTTATTATTATATTATATTATTATTATATTATTATTATAGTTATTATTATTATTATTATTATTATTATTATTATTATTAATATTATTATTATATATTATATTAGGGTTTTCGCAATTGGTTTAGAAGTAATGTAAAAATATTTAATATTTACTTTGCTATTTACTATTAAATTTACTAAAACGGTGTTTAAATTATTTCATCAATGATAGTTAATACTACTACATTAATTTTAAACTACTTCCATTTATTTTCTGTATGAGTAATGGAAACAAACCTATAGTATTTTCTTTAAATTTATTGATATTTTTGACCACGAATATGAGAGGTGTAAGTTGAAATATTCTTCAATGGTAGTACAAGAATAACACAAAAATGGAGGTAATTTGTAACATTACTAAGTAGTATCCTAATCTATAAATTAGGAGTTTAATATTCTAAAGAATCGGTGTTGCTTTGTAACTGTTCTAGTAGAATCTTTAACGCACTTATTCGGGGGTTACAGAATTGTTTAACGACTTTTTGATAAAATAGTTAAACACTGAAAAAAGTCAAGCCTACTCAATATGAAAGTTCATTGAACAACTAAATAAATAGTAAAAATTTAACCAGGAAAATTCGTAACATAAACTACTGGGGAGTAAAATGTACAAAAAAAATAGTTAAAAAATACTGCTTACTACTTCTGGTAGTTAAAATTTAACTACTAATTTTTTCTAGATTGTAATATATATATATATATATAACTATAAATTATATATAATATATATTATATATATATATATATATAGGGTTTATATATATAGTATATATATATATATAATATATATATATAATTATATATACTAACTATATGATATATATATATATATATTATATAATATATATATATATATATATAGTATATAGATATATATAAGTATATACTTATAGTATAGTATATAATTATATTATATATATATCTATATATTAATTTGTATATTTATATATAATATATATGATATATATATAATAATAATATATAATATATTATTAATATATAAATATATATATTATTATAAATATAGTTTAATATATATATATCATAGTAAATATATATATATATTATATATATTGTAAGTTTAATTTGTCTACCATAATACGGGAATAGTAGAGGGTAAAAGATAGAAAATTTTATAAGTCACACAAATATGTTTTAGGCTTTTATAAAATACATAATTTTAAAATTTAAACTTTATTTTTATTTAATAAACAAATAGAGACTTTATTAGCATCTATGAAGTTTCTTGGATCGATACGATTTTAGAGTGCGTTGGCACTTTATCATAATAGTTTATTATTATAATTATAATATTATTTATATATATATATATATTATATATAATTATATATTATTATATATTGTATATAAGTATAATATATATAATAATATAGGTATATATTATATATAGGTGATTAATATCTAAAGTATATGTAGTGATATATAATATAAAGGAATATAATATGTACTAGAGATATAATATATAAATAGTAGGTGTTATATAAGTTGTAATATACTAATATTATATAGGTAGTAGTATAGATAGTTATATATTTATATTATATATATTATATATATATATATATATATATTATATATATATATTGTATATTATTATATATAATTAATTATATATATATATATATATTATATATATATATATATATATATTAATAGTATATTATTTTTCAAGATTACCACATCACGAGCTGGTATATATTATATATATGTTATATAATATATTATAATTATATATATTATAATATATAATATATATATATATATATATATATATATATATATTATATAATATATATAACAGAGGTGGGCACCTCCGTTACTCAGTTACTAACGGAACTAGGTTTTTTCGTAACAGAGTAAACGGGGACTCGTTACTTTTTCTTTCATGTAACGCTCCGAATAAGTTCCGTTATTTTTTTCTCCGTTACTTTCAGTTGTTTACATTTTTGTTCGATCTTCTTTGAGATGTGTAGATGAGGTAAATGTGACCAACCCTAAGCATGACAGCTAAAAATCCTTTTATATATAGTAGGCCTTATAATATATATATATATATATATATGAAGAATATATATTATATATATTATATATATATATAGTAATATATTAATATATATTAAGTAATATTATTATATTATATATATATATATATATATAAATATATATATAAGAGAGAGAGGGGAATTTGTGCATAGAATATGAATAGGGATGCGTGCTTTCGTAATGGATGAGATGAATGTAAACTAGAAGTGTGTGGGAAACTTTGAAGTACTACATAACAATTGGATAATGAGAGTGATGAGAATGTGTGTGGGTTTGATGGTGCAAGGAATGGGTATTTTAGGCATGAGTGATTAGTAAGGAGGAGGTAATGTGTGGAGCGAGAAAGTAGAATGATAAATTCGCAGGTATAGATGAAATTACCGGTGGAATGATCAACGAGCTGGAGGCGAGAATAGTGATGTGAATTGAATGTTGAAGTTGTGTTAACAAAAGTTTATGGAGAACATAGTTCCGAGGGATTGAGGAGAGCAGTAATAGTACTTATATAAGGGTAAGTGAGGATAAGGGGTACTGTAAGGAATTATACAGGGAATTAGTTTTTAAGTGTAGTGGGGAAGATATATACTTATTTTGGTCGAAAGAATGCGTCGAGTGACTGAAGCACTGATTGGAAAAGGTGCGTTTAGAAGTGGTAAGGATGTGTGGTATCTTTACATTGAAAAATTTTGAGAAATGCGGAGAGAAGAATAATTGGGTAATTTAGTTTTTTGTATTTGCGAACAGACGTATGAAATGATTAATACGGAACTCTATGGGAGGTGTTATTGATATATGGTGTTGGAGGTAGTTTCTGAATGGGAATCTAAAGTAATATATGAGAATGGATAGTAAAAGGGTTGTGAAGAATATATGTGGTTGAAAGTGATTGTTTAATATTAATAGCGAGGGAGGCCGGATGGCTAGGTTTCTTGGTTATTCCATTGTATATGGATGGGCGTTTATGAAAGAATTTTAGAGGTGGGATGGCAGGGCGATGGTGTTAGATCAGGTTGTCGGATTGTTTGAGAATTTCCGATTCCGACTCGACTCGATTCCATCTTTTCAAAATTACGGACCGACTCCACTCTCTTCAAAATTACCGACTTCCGGACTCGTAACTCCGACTCCGATTCACAATCTGGCTTTAGAATGAGTGGAGATGGAAGAGAGTGGGGATGCCTACTATCTATCTGCGGATATTTTTGGTTTGTATGTGGGCGAATCTGAGAGGTTTGAGAGGATTGGTAGAGAGACTTTTGGGCAGGGTGTATAAAAGGAGATGTCTCTGAAGGTACCGTAGATACAGCAGTAACGGTTTGGGCTTTGTGACTTAGTGAGTGACGGAACGTACCTCGTGTGAAGCTTATGCTAGATGGCTGACAGCCCTCGGAACAAGGTGTCTGGGTTTAAATATTTAGTATGTATGATGAAAAGGGGACGGATGATGCCGAGTGTAAAGAAAAATTTGTGAAATGGAGAAAGGTTGGCTGGTGAATTATATGTTGGTGGACTACGAAGGGAGCTAATTTGATGCTAGGGTCTTACAATGAGGGTATGTTTTTTAATAATAATGATAATGTTGAAATTTAATATGCACAAACCAATAGCCTAAAGATACGTATTAATGTCTATTTGAAAAGCTAAAAGTAAGGAAGTAAACGAGTAAGGCCCCGTTACTTTTCTTTCAAGAAACGAAATACACGATCAACGCAACTACTTTTCGAGTAACGGAGTAACGATAACGGAATTACTTTTTTGAGTAATGATAATCATTATAAAATAAAACTATATAAAATTAAACATATATATATATATCTATTATAATTATAATTATATGATAATATATATTAATTTATATATATAATAATATTATATATATATATATATTATATATTATATATTATATATATTATATATTATTATATTTTAATACACAAAGGTGGGCGCACGTTAATTGAGAAGTAACGTGTTAATTTTTTAATCGTAACGAAAAATATTCAGACGTTAATATTAAAGCGTTCTATCCGGTATAGATGTAGCGGAGTTAATCGTTAATCGTTAACGTTTACCGTCTTTCACATATTATTATTAGTAAAATTATTATTAATTTCTTTAATTATTAATAATATGCCCTACATATTTATAAATGATATAAGCTTATAGACAATATTATTAGGCTTTGACATATGCAGATGCTTTTGCAAGCTTGCGAAGAATCACTTCCAAGCGTATACTTATTATTACTACTGCAACTACCGGGTTCCGTAAAAGAATTTCCAGTTCAATGCTTTATTATAACACATAATATACAATATGCTATCAAAGTGAAGATGTAAGTTTGCATAGTTTCGAATATGCACTTGCGCTAGAACGAGTTCCTGATAGGTCGACATACGCGCATGCGCGCATTCAGATGTTAGTCTTCTCTAGTGCGTGCGCCAGCTATACTGCAATTGGGGAGTCTGAGCGTAAGCTTTCTGTGTTCTTCATTTGCTACGCTGGTGAATCTGGTAATTACGATTCCACTGCGTTGTTACGTTTCAATGTGATCTCCCATGTGGCAAAAGCACATTGGCGATGGTATGGCAGTCGCAACTAAATGATGTCTTTGTAAAGGCAAAAGTACAGGACGGCCCAAAGTGACTGTAGATGTGGACCGTATCAGGGCATCGTTTCTTCATAGTCCTAAGAAATCCGTTCGAGAGCAAGTCACGAACTGAAGGTGCCAAAAACAACGGTGTGGAAGGTGTTAAGGAAACGTTTCACATGCGTGCATACCGGTTGCAGTTTGTACATGCCTTAAAGCCCGACGACTAGGCTCTACGGTTTACCTTTGCCTGTGCAGTGTTAGGTCGAGACGATGACTTTCTAGATCGTGTAGTGTTTAGCGATGAGTCCACCTTTCATCTCAGGGGTAAGGTGAATGCCCATAATGTTCGTATCTGGGGTCTGAAAATTCGCATGAACTTGTAGAACACGAACGTGATTCCCCAAAGTTTAACTTTTTCTGCGCCATATCCCGACGCCAGGTCTACGGGCCTTTCTTTTCGCAGAAGCAACCGTAACAGGAGTCGCCTATCTCGATATGTTAACAACAATGGTCTTTTTCACAATTATTAGAGGATGAAGCGGTAACTTTATAATGCAGCAAGATGAGCCTCCTTGGAGTCACATAGTGCGAGCGTGGTTAAACGACTTACTCCCAGATCGTTGGTTGGTCATAATGGTCCAGATGACGGAGCTCTTATATATCTGCTCCCCGGTCCCGACTTACGCATGCGATTTTTCCTATGGGGCTTTCCAATTGATACGCAGAGTTTGAAAGCGAGAAATTGAGCATGCCGTTCCTTCTTACTCCGGAACTGTTAACCAATGTTTGGGAGGAATTGGATTATCGGCTGAATGTTCCCTATAACGAAGGGGGCACATATTGAACATATGTAGAAAAAACTCTGTTCAATGACCTTCACTTTGATGTTTGATATGCTGTTGATATTGTTGTATATTATAATAAAGCCTTGAAACTGGGACATTCTTTTCGGACACCCGGGTAGTATAATTATATGTAAAATAATAGGATATGTCACTTAGAATTTTTAATACAAAGTATGTAACTTTTTTTATAAGTTACAACGCTATGAGGCTAGTTTTAATATTTTTTCACTAGTCGAAATAGAAGCAAGTTCAGTAACTAACGAAAGAAGTTTAATGATCATGAACGGGCACAGTCATATCCTTTTTTCTTCAGGAACCAATAAGAAATGAGAATATAGCAAAAGAAAAACGTCAAACATTTCTAAACGGGATAATAACCGTGTAAGAATAAACAAATTTTGAGCCATTGAGAGGAGCGTTTAGGAAATTTTTGGAAATAAAGTTTTGTTATCAAATCGAATCTATTGCAATTTATCTGAAAGAATATTTTAATATAACTCGTAAATTAAGTAACGATTTAACGGAATGTAGGGAACTTTTTAACATCGTTAATAGTCCGTACTTCTTTCGAAATTAACGAAAGCGTTAAAAGTTAAACGAAAAAATTAACGAGTTTATTAACCGATTAACGCTTTAACGCGTTAATGCCCACCTTTGTATATAAATATCATATAATATATATATATATATATATAGTATTATATATATATATATATATATATAATATATATATTTATATAATTTATATATATATATATATAATATATATATATAATATATATAATGATATATATATATATATAATATATATATTATATATATATATATATAATATATATATATATATAATATATATATATATATCTATATATATATTTATAATATATATATATATATAGATATTTATATATTATATATATTTATATATATATATATATATTTATATATATATATATATATATATATACTACTATATATACTATTATTATTATATTATATAATATATAATAATAATATATATATATATATTATATAATATATATTATATATAATTATATATATATATATTATAAGTATATAATATTTATATATATATATTTATATTATAATTATATATATAATATAATATATATATAAATATTATTATATTATTATTATAGTTATTATATATATATATAGTATATACTATATATATATATATTCAGGGATGCATCGAGGGATCTCCGCGTCCGGGACCGCTTGGCGGAGTTCCGCGGCCCTTTTTAAAGATCTCCGGTCCGGCCGGAGACCACAGTTAGTCTCTTTGTTTTTCTCGGCCGGAGACCCTATTTTTACAAAGGTGTTTTTGAAATAAATAGGTTAAATTCATGAATGTACCAATGTTTAGCAACCTTGAAGAAATAAATTCTTAAAAGAACTTACCCATAAAAAAAGTATTAAAGAAAATTCTGTTTAATCTATAATTGCTGTAGTGATAATATTAAGTCAAACTAATGACTAATATTATAACTATAATAATTTAATAATTGAATATGCTATAGTGACAACCATTTACCTAATTGACTACTATTTTGATAAGGCATCTTAATTAAATAGGGTTTGAATTTCCAAAATGAAACTTCCTTAAAAAAATATCACTTTGTAAATCTGCTTCTTAAAAATAACTACAGAAATAGGTATAAGAATTGGTTAGAAAGACTTCTAATTAAACTAATGCCATATCTGACCAAGACTAAAAATTTTGATATATATCCCTAATCTTTAAATTATTAAAGAGCTTTTAAGTTTTTAACAAACTAGACAATTTGAAACTATATTATTATATAATATATATATATATATATATATATATATATATATATATATTATATATAATATATATATATATATATAATTAATATATATATATATATATTATATATATAATATTATATAACATATATTAACATATATTTTCTACAAGTGCGTACAGCTTTTTGTAGTTGCATTAAGTATGCAATCTTTAGTTAATATTGAGAAATTTAATTCTATTGTTAAACACAAAGTAGCGAAAGGAATATTAAATAGCTTAATGCTTTGCTATTGTAGGTAACCATTCTCTAAATATTTAAAATAAATATGCTCTAAATTAAGAGTAAAGAAACAATCATGAGGAAGGGTTCTGATAGCTAGTGTTGGAGTAGAGAGATACATGAGGATTCCTTTACTTGTATAGATGAGCGAGATATTTCCTGCCTTGGCTAACATTCTCTCGCTAAAAGTACAACTTGAAGGTGAGCAGGAGATATTCCTACTAATCAGGTAAGATGCAATCAGCAATAAAGAGGCGATGTAGATATATCGTTAGATGGTGCTTTCATCGACTATAATTACCAGTGATGATATGCATGAATCGATTTTCGTTCTATAATTGGTGCTACAAACAACTTTTACTGCTGAGGCGGTAGTTATTGAATAGATCGACATTTTCTAATTCATTGTTGTTTTCTCTAACAGCTGCTGTTCTAAGTTTGGCATTTTAGAACTTTTTTCTTATTTGATCAGTTCACTTGGTTTGATTGTATCTGATTATTCTTCATTTTCTTCTGACAATTTTTCTTGTAGCATGTCATCAAAGCACTTCCAGAAAATTGAATGTTTTCTTCTCATACTGCCGTTTCATTCCAGTTCTTCATGTGAAAATCTGTAGTGAGATGGATCATTGTGTCATCATTTGTTCATCAGAATCTGAATTTAATGTAATATTTTCTTTTGGTTTAAATAAAAGTTTTGCTTCTTCTTTGAGCATAAATTTATTTTATTTTGATCAATAATATAAAAGGGCTAATTGTTTGTGGATTTAGAACTGTTTGCAAGTACATAAAGTTTCTTCTCTTTAATGGACGAAAACGTTCAGTAACAGAATTTAAAAGTTCCTTTCATAGTTTTTACACCGCTGTCCTTCCAAGTTTTTTGCTAAATATTTTTGCTATGCATTAACTGCAGGTATTACAAAGATAAATTCAGCATCACACTCGCTGTTTTAGTTAATTCTTCAAATGGTTGTAGTAATCTAATTATATTCTCCATTGGCTTCCAGTGATTTGCATTTAAATATCTAGATTGTTTTCGAATTTGAAGAATATATAATAATTGGCAATTTTTATGCTCTATGATCCTTTCAGCATATAATTGAAGAAATTCCATCTTGTTTCACATCTGGATATTTGTGTATTGGCAATTTTTTTTGAGATTTTTTGATTTCAGTTAACTTAGTTGTAGCAATTGGTGATCTACTAAAATGACCTAAAATTTTCTACATAAAGTAATTAAGTTTTAGTTTGAATTTTTAAGAAAATAAAGCAACATGTATTACTAGCTGTAAGGAATGAATAAAATATGAAATTTATAACACTTAGTCTCATACCTTGTAATGTATAGGTGCATTATCTGCTAGGAACAACATGAATATTTTTTTTTTTAAATCCAGCTCTTAAGTATTTCCTAATTGTTTTAGAATATATTTTCCTGAATGAGAACATTAAGAAACTACTTGATTAATGGTTCCCACTTCTTTGAAAATCTTTATCCAATCCAATGCCGCTGACATATTATAAAAGCTTTCATTTGCTATATAGCAAGTCCAAATATTGATGTTAATGATATTGCCTGAATTTCTTGCACTGAAGTGTTATTTTGTTCTTAACCTTTTATAATTGTTAGGAATATTCTCTTTGATAAAAGTACCATCTTTGGATAGAATTATTTATTGTAGACATACGTGAATTTATTAATCTCTTAAGACCAATGTCATCAACAAAAGAAAATGGCAGATTGTCCACAGCAATCATTTCCATTTTGAAATGAATTTCTGTTGCTTTTTCTATATTAATGTTCCCAAATCTTGTTTAATATCAGTTTATTAAACAGTAGCAGGTAGAGAAATCTTTTTTTATAGAGGTAGAAGTTGATGACATGGGGACATGGATTATCATCTGCTGTGTCTGTGATATATTTTTCTTTTATCGGCCACTTTTCCTCTTGAAGATTCAGATATTTCTTTTTTATCTTCAAATATAGGTGGTTTTATGTTCTTTCAAGATGATCCAGTAAAGGTTTTGTGCAATAATTTTGAACCTTTCTTTTGGTTTCCTCTTGATAGTAATGTATTACCAGTAGCGCACAAGTAGTTCACACCTCTTCAAGTAGTGTAACTTCTCTAGGTAGTTACTACTTAGGATCCGTACGAGGAAGGTGCATGATAATTGCATGTTTAGAGTCAATCCTTCATATATATATATAAATATATATATTATATAATATATATTATTATATATATTATATATATATATATTATATTTAAAATATTTATATATTATATATATATATATATATATAGAAATAAGTAATAAATGGGAGAATTACATTCTCCGGCCGGAGACTCCGGCCTCCGGCCGGAATTAAAATTTTCATTCTCCGGCTCCGCTTCTCCGGAGGTACGTCTCCGGGTTGATGATATGAGGATATTAGGATTAGATGATGTCCGGTGGCATCACATAATATATATATATATATATATATATATATATAATATATATATATATATATTCTATAATATATATTATAATAAATATATATTGATATATAGCGTAGTTATATATATTAATCATATATAAATACTATAGTATACTATATATATACTTGATGGAGCTTAATAATATACTATAATTCTAGTATAAATAAATATATATATTATATATATATTATATGATAGTTTATTATATAATTTTTTATATATATATATTATTATATATTATGTATATATAGTATATATTTATATATATATAGTAATATATATATATATATATATATTATATATATTATATATATATTAAGTTTATATTATATTATTGATGTAAATAGCTGCAATTAAACCGAGTTCAATTTGTTATTGATAACATAACTCTGAGTGAAATCTCTTACCAGGATTAGATCCGGACTCGAGATGGTATGGCCGAGGTGTTACACAAAGCCACTGAAAGGCAAAAGATACGCGACTAAACTATGAAAGAGTGCTCTATTCAATAGGAATAAGGACCCGGCCTATGTCAGACAGATACTCAGCACGATTCCGTTGCCTCGGTCAGAAGGTAACACAGAGACCCATGTAAGGAGACATCTAGATCGGAGTTACATTTTAATTGATGTAATACTGCAATTAAAACCGCAGTTCAATTTGTATTGATAAATAACTCTTGAGTTGAATCTTCCTTTTACCAGGATTAGACCCGGATCGTAACGGAGAGGAGATCGAGAATGGTTGCGAGCGTGTTACCACTCAAAACACGAAAAGGACTAAGAGCAATGATACGCGACTTAACCTTGAAAGAGTGTCTATCAATAGGATACAGGACGCCTATGTCAGGAACAGATTACCTCAGCACGCATCTCCGCTTGCTCACTCGGGTCAAAGGTAACAGGACCCATGTAAGGAGACCACTCTAGATCGGTATAATTTGTTATGATGTAAAATCTGCATTAAAAAGAATAATAAAAAACCGCAGTTCAATTTGTATTGATAAATAATCCTTGAGTGAATCTTCCTTACAGATTAGATCCGGACCTCGAGAATTGGGTATGCCGAGCGTGTTCCACTCAACCACGAAACTAAAAGATACGCGTTAAACTGATGAAGAGTGCTCTATTCAATAGGAATAAGGACGCTAGTCAGGAAGATAACGAGACTCAGCCACCGCATCTCGCTTGCACTCGGGTAAAGGTTAAACAGGACCAGTGTAAGGAGACCGACTCTGATCGGAGTAAAGTTCGTATTGAGAATACTGCAATTAAACGCAGTTTCAATTTGTTATTGAATATAACTCCTTGAGTGATCTTCCTTCCAGATTGAGATACCCCCCAGGGACTCGAGAATGGTATGCGGCGTGTTACCACTCAACCACGACAAGCTAAAAGATACGCGACTTAAACCTATTAAAGAGTGCTCTATTCAATAGGAATAGGGACCGCCTTGTCAGGGCAGATACCTCAGCCACGCATCTCCGCTTGCACCCGGAGTCAAAAAGGTAACAAGGACCATGTAGCGACGACACTCTAGATCGCAGTATAAATTTTATGAGTAATACTGCAATTAAAACAACGAAGTTCAATTTGTATGATAAAATAACTCCTTGAGTGAATTCCTTACCAGGATTATTCCCGGGACCTCGAGAAATGGTTATGGCCGAGCGGTGTTACCGACTCGAATCCACGACAGACTTAAAAGATAAGTCGACTTAAACCTATGAAGAGTGCTCTAGTTCAATAGGAATAAGGACGCTATGTCAGGACAGATATCCAAATTATACTCGATCTAGAGTGGTCTCCTACATGGGTCTGTTGTTACTTTGACCCGAGTGCACGTCGGGATGCGTGGCTGAGGTATTGTCTGACATAGGCGGTCCTTATCCCTATTGAATAGAGCACTCTTTCATAGGTTTAAGTCGCGTACTTTTTTGACTTGTACGTCGGTTGAGTGGTAACACGCTCGGAATACCATTCTCGAGTCCGGGATCTAATCCTGGTAAGGGAAGATTCACTCAAGGAGTTTTTTATCAATACAAATTGACTGCACGGTTACATTGCAGTATTTCCTTCAAAGAATTTTTGCTCCGATTAGAGTGGTCTCCTCGGGTCCTGTGTTCCTTTGACCGAGTAGCAAAGCGAAGATGCGAATGGGAGCTGAGGGGATATTCTGTCCCTGACATAGGCGGTCCTTTTTGAATTTGCGAGTGGTGGGATAGAGAATCATGCCTTTCATAGGTTTAGTCGCGTATCTTTTTAGCTTGTCGTGGTTGAGTGGTAACACGCTCGCATACCGTTCTCGAGGGCCCGGGATCTAATCCTGGTAAGGGAAGATTCACTCAAGGAGTTATTTTATCAATACAAGTTTCTCTGCTGTTTGCTTGCAGTATTTACTTGGAGACAAATTATACTCCGATCTAGATGGTCTCCTTACATGGGTCCTGTGTTACCTTTGACCGAGTGCAAGCGGAGATGCGTGGCTGAGGTATGCTGTCCTGACATAGGCGGTACCTTATTCCTATTGAATAGAGCACTCTTTAATAGGTTTAAGTCGCGTATCTCTTTGTAGCTTGTCGTGGTTGAGTGGTAACACGCTCGGCATACCATTCTCGAGGTCCCGGATCTAATCCTGGTAAGGGAAGATTCACTCAAGGAGTTATTTATCTATACCAATTGAACTGCGGTTTAATTTGCAGTATTTACAGATCAAACAAATTATCTCCGAATTAGAGTGGTCTCCTTACTGGGTCCTGTTTACCCTTTTGACGGTGCAAGCGGAGATTGCGTGGCTGAGGTATCTGTCCTACATAAGGGGTCTATTCTATTGAATAGAGCAACCTCTTTCTCGGTTTAAGCGCGTATCTTTGTTAGCCTTGTCGTGGTTTGAGTGGGTAACACGCCGGACATACATTCTCGGGTCCGGGATCTAATCTGTAGGGAAAATTCACTCAAGGAGTTATTTTATCAATACAAAAATTGAACTGCGGTTTAATTGAGTATTTACATCAATACAAATTATACTCCGATCTAGAGTGGTCTCTTACATGGGTCCTGTGTTTCCTTTGACCCGAGTGCAAGCGAAGATGCGTGGCTGGGGATCTGTCCTGACATAGGCGGTCCTTATTCCTTTTGAATAGAGCCTCTTTCATAAGTTTAAGTCGCGTATCTTTTTAGTTTGTCGTGGTTGAGTGGTAACACGCTCGGCATACCATTCTCGAGGTCCCTGGGATCTAATCTCTGGTAGGGAAGATTCATCAAGGAAGTTTATTATTACTCATATAAATATTAGTTATATATTATTAATTATTATACTAACACAGGTACACATCTCCATGCAAGACCCTAGGCACTTAACTTCCGTGTTTTTTACATTCACACACGATTAATCTGCACAGCCACTCCTGCATTCCAATTTCTACTACACTGCATCATCCGTTCCTTCTCATCCAACATATACCCTAAATATTAAACTCAGACACTTTTTTGCCAGCTGCTACCATCTAACATAACTTTACACTGAGGATATTCCATCACAACCATACTTCTCCTACTATTTACTTTCAAAACCGTCTTTTAACACACTGCAAATCTCTCTCTAACCAATCTTCTCAACTCTCTTCAAGATTCGCACACAAAGAACTGAAATA
>JABUQX010102182.1:0-7500 GCA_015478945.1 Trachelipus rathkii | reverse complement strand
AATTTATCCGCTGTCTATCCGAAGTATGTCTAAATCTTATAAAAGGAAATGTTTCTTTAAACAGACCTCAGAAGGTAAAGCTACGTCGTCATAGAAACATCATTAAAAAACTTGCTGGTAACGTAAGAAAACTTAAAAATAAAAAGAAGCTATTACAGAAAGGTGGAGGTGTGTTCCTACCTTTACTCTTTTCGTTATAGCCCCTTTGATAACCAAGTGGCTTGCTCAATGATGAAGAAGGTAGTGGTTTTACCCTACAGCGATTATGAGAAGATGAAATATAATACAGCAACCCAACAACAACAACAACAATAGCAGCAACAACAACAATAACGAACAACTTCAACAACAACAACAACAACAACAACAACAACATCAACAACGATAATAACAACAACAACAACATCAACAACGATAATAACAACAACAACAACAACAACAACAACAACAACAACAACAACAACAACAACAACAACAACAACAACAACAACAACAACAACAACAATAACAACAACAACAACAACAACAACAACAACAACAACAACAACAACAAAAACAGTTCGAACAACCTCAATCAAACCATCAGCTGCAACAGATCGGGTATAACCCTTATCAGCAGTTGCTCCAACAGCAGCCTTTGAGTTTATATGATCCGCAAGTTGAACAGATAAATAATTATGAGAAGGAACTGCATCAAATATTAAACTCTGATGTTAACATTCATGAAAAAAGAATCCTATATCAAAATGCTATACAAAAATTAGTAGATCTAAAAGTTTTATTAAATTCACCTAAGGAAGATTCAGCTCTAGCATCAGATACTAAGATTGAGGTGAAAAGAGAAGATAATTTTAAACATGTACTCGAGGAAAGCTTACCAATGCGAGGTAAGGAAACGGGTTTAGCTCTATATAATATTTTAAAAGATCAGATTACATGGAACGAACTCGGTCAAATCATTATTGACGGAGAAACAAAAGCTGGTTTGAATATTGTTGACTTGATATCCGATCTCTCGCATGATTGGAGGAAGACTCCTGTAGCAGGATGGAACAGGATCAAACAAGAACTTCAGACTATTAATTTTCCGAGAACTTTAATCCAAAATAAACAAAGATTGTCGGATCTGGATAATATTCCAATGTCTCCTAGACCAGATGCGAGTCCTTCTGGCACTTCTTTCACATCGGATAGACTAAAGTTGATAAGTAGAAACATAACGCATTCAAGTGCAAGTAGAATAAGAAAAAACCATACATCGCATCAAAATGGATTAGTTCCTAATTATATATTGCACTTTTTTTATATGATTGTATTGTTTGTAATTTAAAATTATGTATATAACCTATGTTATCTTTCTGTATACATCTGTTATGTTTTTTAGATTTGTAATTTAAAATAGTTAATATTATTTTGTAGTTAAAAATAAAATATTTCATATAGACATTCGGTTTTTTATATCACCTTTCAGTATAAATGAATATAATTTTTATTGTTAACGTCATTGTGAGTCATGGAGGCTAAGGAAGCGGTCGATAAATATTACTTTGATGTGAAACAACCATACAGTTACGGTGGTTTTTCAAGGTTCGCATCAACGTTTCCTCAAATTAATAAAAAAGAATTGAAAAAATATTTAGAAGGTGAGGATGCTTTTACCCTTCATAAACCTATACGAAAAAAATTTCCGACACGGAAAACCATAGCCCCCATTTAGATAACGTATGGCAGTTAGATTTGACAGATATGATAAAATATAAATCTTACAACGAGGGGTATCAATATATTCTTTTTGTGATAGATGTATATTCCAGATACTTATGGTTAAGGGCTTTAAAAGATAAAAAATCAAAGACTGTTGCTGCAGCAGTCAGAGAAATTATAAATGAAGATGGTAGATATCCTCAAATGATGTGGTCTGATAAAGGTACAGAATTTTTAGGTAAAGAGTTTCAAGAAATAGTTACAGAGTATGACATAGGGTACTACAACACATTTTCAGTTAATAAAGCAGCAATAGTTGAAAGAGTACAAAGAACTATAAAAGAAAGAATGCATAGGTATTTCACGAAGATGAATACATTTAAATATTTCGATATACTACAAGACCTGGCTTACTCCTATAATAGGTCTTATCATAGAACACTTAAGAATACCCCTGTAGAGATGGTGAAGACAAAACCTTCTGTACCTATCAACACAATGGGAAAAATAAAAGATAACACGGGTGTTAAAGCTGGAGATTATGTGAGAGTATCCAGGACTGATGAAAATTTCAGAAAAGGGTATGAAGCTGGATGGTCGAGAGAAGTTTTTAATTAAAGTAGATACCATCAGGGAATTTGAGACAGGTTGTACTATACTATCTAGAGTGATTTAGATGGTGGAAAATAAAAGGATGGGTTCTATAAACAAGAAAATACAGAAAATACGGTTTGATCCTAAGAGTCATGAGTATAAAATAGAAAAAATATTAGGATCTAAAGGAAAAGGTAAAAATAAACAGTATCTTGTCAAATGGGTAGGTTATCCAATGAAGTTTAATAGTTATATAAATGCTAGTGAAATTAAGAAACATTGATCAGTTTACTTTGTGAACATGGAGAGTGAAGATCATTTCTATTTAACGTTGCCGTCATCGGCTTCTATGGACCTATATCCGGAAAATAAAATATCAGACTTTACTACAGAGTTATTGAGTCCCATAAAACTCGAACGAGAAATGTACGAAGTAGGGTTATGCGAAATGATACTGGATGCGCGTATAGAGAATATGCCTGATTCACATATGGCGTTTGTAATATTTAGAGGTGTTGAAAATGTTAAAAACGTATTAAAAATTAACACAGATATGAGGGTTATCGAGAGAGCCGACAGAGAATATTTCTTTGAAAGATATTTAATAAACCGAGGTCTCTATAAATCTCTCACCGATGTGTTCGTAGACTTAAACAAACAATTTGAATCAAGTCGTATATGTAAAGATTTAGTATTTATAGTTAATAAAACATTCAACGAAGACAATGTATTAATCACTTTAAAGTCTCAAGCTCGAGTAAACCTGAAAGATAGAAGTTTATTTATTTTCCACACTTCAGACTGGTTTCGTAAATGTAGTTACTTACGTGATGACACAATATTGAGAATTAACGATATCAAAGACCCTCTAAATGAATTAATACGTTATATCCCTACGATGGAAGAGTATTTAGATAAACTTGTAGCAAAAAACAATACCGATGATTCATTACATTTTGTATGTGACCCTTCAAAGATGTTACATGACCCCGGTGTAGCGTATGTTTACAGCGACATTGTGGAACCCCAGTATGTTGGAAACACTAAGGCTCAGTTACTAAGAGTGATACATTTTCCTAAAGATTACAGAGTTATAAGTTTTCCTAGTATACACTATATACCTCTGAATAATGCTCAATTTAGAACCGTAAGAGTGTATATAAGAGATGTCGAGGGGAACCCTTACCCATTCACATATGGTACAGCTGTGTGTAAAGTGCATATACGGAAGAAGCTCCGATAGTGTAAAAAAGTCTAACTCGTAAATAAGTATCTGTGAAACAATAAGCATGTCTACCGACGATCATTTCTATTTAACGCTACCTTCCTCGGCCTCTATGGATCTACATCCTGAAAATAAAATATCGGACTTTAATACCGAAATATTGAACCCTATAACTTTTGAGCGAGAAATGTATGAAGCAGGATTAAGTGAAATAATTCTTGACGCCAGTATTGAGAATGTAACCCTTACCCGAGGTGCGTTCATAATTTATAGAAGCGTTGATTTTGTAAAAAACACTTTGAAACTGCGTAACACTGATAGTTTACATATGCAGAAACGTAATGGTATCGAATATTACATGGAAAGGTTTACTATAAAGCGTGGGTTATACAAGTCTCTCTTAGACATACTTAGACACTTTAATAACCGATTCATAGTAAGTCGAATATGTCAAGACCTGATATTTCGCACTAATAAACCCAAGGGGGAGATAATGGAACTGGTGTCTTTAAGATCTTGGCGTGGTGCAAATTTACACGATTTAAACAATTTCCAGTTTGATCCCTATACATGGTGGCGTAAGGGTGTTCGTCTTACAGATAACCCTTCAGAAGAGGAGGTGAACCACAACCACGATGCTAGCAATTTTATACGCCTTGTATTTCATTATCTGCCTACTATTGATGATTATATAGCATCTTCAAAAACAACTTTCGCTAATTCATTACATTTTGTATGTAACCCTACCGAGTTGTTACAAGATCCTGGTATGGCATATGTTTATACTGATATTATAGACCATCAGTATGTGGGGAATACTAAAGCCTCTTTGCTAAGAGTAGTTCATTTTCCTAAAGATTGCAGAGTTATAACATTCCCTAATGTTCACTACTTACCTTTGAGTAAGACCCAATTGAGTTCGATTCGTATTTATATAAGAGATGTAGAAGGTAATCCATACCCATTCACAATTGGGACAGCAGTGTGTAAAGTACACATAAGAAGGAAGCTCCGTTAAATAATAATAATAATAATAATAATAATAATAATGGAAAGAGAAAGAGTCTTCAGGGGTTCAAGAATGCAGAGGGGATATGGTTTAGGTGGATTTTTTGCATCGTTGTTCCGACGGGCTATCCCTTTGTTTAAATCAGGAGGTAAATACCTCGCTAAAAAAGCAGCTAGGACTGGTATAGATACTTTCCAGGATATTATGGGTGGTGTCGACCCTCGAACGGCTGTAAAACGTCGACTAGCCGATGCTTCTGATGAAATGTTAGATGATGTTAAACGGAAAATACGGCGTAAGATGACTGGTCAAGGTGTAGGTCGCCGTAAAAAACCTGTAAAGAGGAATAGGAAAGGACCACTAAAGAAAAAGTGTATTGATGTGTTCGCCCTCTAATAACGATGATAAGTGGTAACTTTTTTATATAAATAATGACAACCTGTAACTATTTCGTATATAAGGAGTGTTTAAACAAATCTCTCTTCATTATACGTCAGACGACTGTACCAGCAAGATGCATTTCCTCCACCCCTCCAGTCCAGATTGTTGTAAGAGTGAATTGGATCTCTTTTCTGTGAACCCTACACAGATCAGTGTGAGTGAATCCAATTTTATTAGTATTAACCCTGTTCACGCAATCACAAATACTGATGTACCTCTCGAATTCAATATCCCTGGCACTTCTGACCAATATCTTGACCCTTCGAATGTGTTTTTATATCTGAAGACTAAGTTAGTAAACGAAGATGGTTCAGATCTCACAGGAACCGATCACATAGTATCCACCGAGACAAATTTCCTGTATACATGTTTTAATCAACTTGAGGTGTTTTTAAATGAAACATCTCTAGGAGCATCAGCTGCAAGTTACCCTTATCGAAGTTATATTGAAACTTTACTAAATTATTCTCAAGATGCGAAAGAGTCTCATCTGCAATCATGTGGATATTACAATTTAAAAGATGTAGAGAAACAGAACCAACGCATCTAAATCTAAAAATAACACGTATGAATATTATGGACGTGTAAACGGTGATATATTCTCTCAGGAAAGACTTATTCTACCATCAGGTTAACTAGATCTACACCTCAATTTGCTCTTAATGTTCAGAGCAATGTTTTAGCCACAACTACAGCTCCAAAACCTATCTTTAAATTACTGGATGCTTATCTTTATGTACGTAAAGTGAAATTATCTCCCATTAAACATATGGAAATCGAGAAATCTCTTTTGACTGATACAGCAAAATATCCAATCAAGAGAATTGAGACTAAAATTTTTAACTTTACCCAAGGCTTATCGAGTATTAATATACCTAACATCGTCAATGGTAGCTTACCTCAGAAGGTAATAATAGGAATTGTAGAACACGATGCTTATTCTGGAAACTATGGAAAGTCTGCCTTTAAATTTACCCATTTCGGACTTAGAGGTATCAGTTTGCATGTGAATGGTCAACCATACGGTCGTGATTATGAGATGATATACGAAGGCTCACATTCTCAATGTTCGCGTCCTTTTTACGATTTATTTGCCAATACTGTATCTTGCAGCGATAACGGTACAGGTGTTGATCTCAAGACTTATGCTGAAAACAGTAATTTATATGCGTACGATCTCACAGCTGATCTTTCAGCTTGTAATGCTTATCATCTCAATATCCTAAGAAAAGGAACATTAGGACTGAATCTCAAATTTGGACAAAGTTTAACATCCTCAATCTCAGTTCTGGTGTATCTGGAGCATCCTCAAATCATCGAGATTGACAGAGTACGAAATATAATCTTGAATTATTAAAGATGAATGAAGAAGAAATATTAAATGCCTTTAGAAACGAAAGAAGATTTTTAGGTGTATTCGCATGTAATGAACTTAGCTCTGTGAAATTGGATACCGACTCTGGACTTATCTTCAACACTTCTCCTAGGGATGTTTCGAGCAATGGACACTGGATAGCAGTGTATAAGAATAAAAATAATGTTGTATATTTCCTTGACTCTCTGCATTTAGATTTTATGTTTAGTAATCATTATGTAACATCTTTTTTAAAATGTTCAATATGTTAAGACCTTATGTTTTCCTGTACAACCTATCAGTTCTAATTTATGTGGTGTATACTGTATTTATTTCATTACATGTTTTTTAAATAAAGTTTATTTTAATAAACTAGTAAATATTTTTTATGCTAAAAATTTATGTCAACGATTATGTAGTTTGCAAATATGTTATAAATGCTTTAAAATAAAAACTTGTTTTCTTTTCCCCCATTTAACCAAAAAACTTATTTATACTAAAGAAAAATATGACTTGAATCAATAGATCAATAGATCAATAGATCAATAGATCATAGCAGGGTAGGAAGGTGGTGGGAAGGGCTGTTTGATTTACTGATTTACTGAGTTACTGATTTAGGGTATGCAAAACATAACAATTTTAATAAAAAATATGACTTGAATCAATAGATCAATACGGTGGCTCAATCGGTAGAGCGACGGAGTCGAATGGCAAGGTCGCGGGTTCGAATCCTAGTTCGGATTTAACCAAAAAACTTATTTATACTAAAGAAAAATATGACTTGAATCAATAGATCAATAGATCAATAGATCAATAGATCAATAGAATAATAGGAGGGTGATGGGGAGGACAGTTTGATTTACTGATTTACTTATTTACTGCTTTAGGAATAAAATATAAACAATTTTAATAAAAATATGACTTGAACTGTGATCTTTAGATGAGTACGGATCATTAAACTGTCCTTTCACTATCATAACTGGGTAGGAGGGTGGTGGGGAGGGTTGTTTGATTTACCGATTTACTGATTTAGGGTATGTAAAACATAACAATTTTTATTAAAAAAATATGACTTTGGAATCACAGATCAATAGATTGAAGCGGCGCACGAAAACGCGGAAAGTTTCTTACGATAAACGAAACGTTAAACACTCGAACCAAACGAAGTACATC
>JABUQX010102181.1:25000-27502 GCA_015478945.1 Trachelipus rathkii | reverse complement strand
CTATGAATATTAATGTACAAAGCCAAACCTAAAACATACCGTAAGCGTGAACTAACTGGTTAACATTAACAAGTTCCACACTTAACAACATTGAAAGTAACTAACATAGCACACAAAAACGTAACCTATGCATACCTTTTGTCAACATATCTCTAACATATCGTTATAATTAACATCGTAACATTTAACAAAAAACTTATCATAGCCTAACCTAATTATCATACCGACAACGAATATATTGCTAAGGTAACAAAGTTTTCCACATTAATAAAGCTTACATATAGCATCATCTGAAACTAAGAATATAATCCACAACGACAATCTAACATACCTTAAACATGATAAACTATTAAACGTTAACAAAATTTGCACCTAAACAACATGTAAAGTAAACTAACATTGCATTGCAAAACGTAACCTATTCATCTTTTTTCAAGCATTATCTCTAACATATTACGTTAATCTTATCCACTGACACAGTAACATTTAGCAAAAATGTATCTTAACCTTGCGATTATCATACAGAACAACGAATATATGCTAACGTAACAAAGTTTTCGTGACATTATCATAGTAATATTTAACAAAAATTATCATAACCTTACTTAAATATCATAATCCCCAACAAAAAAAAAAATAAACAAAGTTTTATCCAAACATAACAAAATAAACAAGTTTTATCCAAACATAACATAAAAATAAGTTCTTGAATAAAATATCACATTAAAGTGTAATAGTTTACGAATTTAAAGCAGTCAATCAGTAAATCAAACACCCGTCCCTCTCCGGCCCCTTCCCTAGTCTACCTCCATGACCTTTTGATCTATTGATCTAAATGATTCAGGTCACATATCGAGGATCATTTCGGATAAACAGAGTACAAAAATAAGTTCTTTATATACTAACCAACGAAATATATGCTACGTAACATTGTTTTCACATTAAAAAAGCTAACATAGCAGTACCAGAACTAAGAATATAATGAGCAATGAAAAACCTAACACACCTTTACGGCAGCGAATAAACTACTAACATTACCAAAGTTCCATACTTAGCACAGTAAAGTAACCTAAGCACAGCCATACAAAACGTTAACCTATCACACTTTTTCCAAGCATATCTCTACATACAATGTTAATTTTACATTAACACTTTTGATTTACGTCGCATTTCGAGTATCATTTCGGATAAACATAGCACAAAATGAGTTCTTTATATACTAACCAACCGCAAATATATGCTACATAAAAATGTTTTTCACATTAATAAAGCCTAACATATGCATTCATGATGAACTAAGAAAATAATGTACAAACGACAAAAACCTTAACACACACCCACGCTCTAATAAACTTTTAACATTAACAAAGTTCCACACTTAATACCAGTAAAGTAACTAACATTGCATACAAAACGTAACCTATTCATACACTTTTCAAGCATTTTTATGTGTAACGAGGTAAGTAAAAAAAAAAATACCTATTTGAGAAACGTAAAGTAATATTTATGGGGGTAGGTGATACTGAGTCCTGAGTGGTAACTAATATTAATTCTAAACTAGCATTAGACGCCTTGAATTTTCAGCGAAATTCTCAATTACATTTGTTTCCAATTCGTTCATTTTTTCATTTACTTATTTTCTATGAATACTTATTATACATAGTCCATTAAGGATGTCTTCGTTCACTGTGTTCCTTAGTAAAGTCATTATTCTTTGCAGTGTGCTGAAAGACCTTTCAATGGTACTGTTGAACACGGTAGCACAAGTGCAATTAATAGACAGGTTTTGATTTGAGGATAAAAGGGTTCGGCTTCTTTAATAATTTCTGTAAGTTCCAAGTCTTTTAACTTTTTTTTGTCCATTTTTTTATCCAGCCACAAGGTATACAACCTAAGTTAGTTTCGGTATGAATTTTGTTGATATTAAGATCATAAACTCTGAAAGCATTTTATTTTCTCACGCAAACTGCCTACGGAGAAACTAACATAAGGAAACGGAGAACAAACGAAGAAGATGAAATGTGGCCACGTGCTTCGAAATCTAGTTTATAAGAGAAGAAAAGTGAGTCAAGATAAGGCACAAGTACAAAACGGTTCCAATATTCAGCAGAAATTTCAGCAGGATGATTTGCTCTATGTTGCTGGGATTGAATCTTTTTAGGTAATGCAAGTTCTACTAAGAACTCAGCAGCAGTAACATTGGCGGATAAGAGCAGATCAGCAATTATTTGAACAGCAGTTTTGGTTGACAACATTCAAAATCTTTGGACATGATCAGAGCTCTGTATAAGGTCAATATTTTTTGTTTGAATAATGCTAGCCACGGTCTCAACTAAAGCAGAATATTTTGGCTTTTTATGGAAAGAGGTAATAATGAAATGGTCTTGTTGCCGAACCAGATAAACTGAAAAGCCTCTTTTCCTTGTTTGATTGTTGCCTTATTTTGACAATTTTTCGAACCCTTTAACGATTTTTATCATATTTGTATGAAAAATAGCAATA
>JABUQX010102181.1:0-15000 GCA_015478945.1 Trachelipus rathkii | reverse complement strand
ACTTCATGACTCTTGATCCGATCTTTGTCTCCACAAAATCTATCAGACTAAACATCTGCCGAACGTTGGTTAAAAAAAAAATGGATATGGAATTAGAGTGATTGTTGTTGGAGGAATCATAAAGAGATAAGCAGAATTGATGCAAACAAAGAGGTGGGAGCATTGTCTATGGTGGTTGGTTTTACCTATTATACTAATGTACAGACATCGAATAGGGCGCTGAATCAATTCTTTGGATTGTATACAGTGATTTGACCCAGCGATTATGTTTCACTTAGCTACTATGCCCAACTTTACCGATTTGAAATTAAGAGCTTAAGTTGTGAAGAGCCCAAAGAGCAATAAAGCCTATCTTTATAGGATCAAAAATTACTTTGGTTGTATTAAGACACTCAAAATCTCCCTTACTATAGTTAACACTCATTAGTATCTAACTCGACGTCCTTGCGAGGTATAATCCTCTTTCCTGTATGCCACCAGTACAGTAACCTAGAAGTCTTTAGTGAAAGCTATCTTCAGAAGATTAGCAAAACTGATTTTAATGAATGAATCTGCTTCAGAGAGTTAGAAGTCCATCTAAAGTTGACCGACCGATAAGGTTCCAGAAATAATGCAGCTTCACCTGTGACAATGGTTCAAAACTGTCATTATTACATAGGTTATCATATATATACCAATTGAAAATAGTTTCAATTCCTAGCCATGGCTTTGATTCTAAAAATGAATATATTGTGATTCTTGCAAAAGAAATGGGACTAGTTTTTATTAACTAAATGTAGCTCTATCCATACCTAGACACAATAAAAATTATTGTTTAGAGTTAAAGGTTTTGAATTAGTCGTAATCATAACAATTATTGAGCATTTTGTCTTCTTTAGAAAAAATGAACAAGTTTAAAATATAGTTTTTCACCCTATTGTCAGCAATGGTTAAGCTGCTTTTTGTAGCCTTACCATGTTGTATAAGTATAAGACAACCTAGCAACATCGGAGGGTAACAAGGATGCGCAGCAGTTATCAAATTTAGCAATATATAAGTCTTTTACACCATATTTGTTCACCCAGATTGATCTAGCCACGATTCTGATTTTTAGTTAGTTTAACAAATCCTTTTCGTCATTACAGCAAAGTGAGGAAGAAAATAGTCTTTATTTTATATATGTCTATTTTATTATATTAACGAAGTTCTCAAAGACTACACTCTTCTGTTTAATTTAAATCAAACATACATACGATTATTCATTTAATAAAAATTATACCTTTAATTTCCTACAAGAGAATTAAGTGCGCTGACATAACGCATTATCTAGAAATATATTTTGGTTAGATGCATTTATTCCATGATTAGGCTTGTCCAATGATTCTCAGCTGATATACTTTTTACTTAGCTAAACTATTATATTTAACTGCTCTCCATTAGTTGTAATTTTCTTCATCTTTAATCAATTTCCTAATTTTCCAACGCGTGACTTAAACCTGTGAGCCCTATATTTACTCAAACTTACAGTTTTCATCACTGTCACTCGATAGGTAAGCTGCCCACAACACACTAAATTAAAATTTAAGGTTGCTCATACTTTGAAATGATAATCTGATAAAACGCCTTGCCAAGTGACACCATGATCTAATTTGTAAGCCACATCATTATATCATTTAATGAGGTTTATAAAATTTATCTTTAATACCCGTAAGTAGGGCCTCTTCCTGACTATTTTTAAAATCAGTTACTTACTTCAGAATCCTATTCTCGGATTAAAAACCCATTTAAGTTCAAGGGAAGTCAATACCTGTGCTGTTGTTGTTTTTACTGTGTTGGACAATACTTGAATTTAAATTTACTGGGATGTTTATCTACAACTAGAGCTTTAATGATGTATTCATCATTTTTTAATAAAAAGATTTTCAATTTTCGAAAACTTGGACTCTGAAGAGTGAGAATAAAGCCACTAATTGTTAAATCTTCCTCAATGACCTGGTGGAAATACCAAGACTTAACTGTATCCTTAACAATGTAATTGATACTTATGGCAGAGTCTATAAGTGGTATCACCTTTTTTCAACACCAAAATTTGCTTGATTAGCAAATGTAATGAGTGGAAAGAATTTGAATTATCTTCCAATAAAAGCTAATATTACACCCTAAACTGTTTTATACCTGTTACTGATATCTTTAATTTGGGATCTTCTAATTTTACCTTTTATCTTCTGTGACTTGTTGAGGTAGGGGGGGCGTTTTGGTTGGTAAGCAACACACCACTATTTAAAAACTGCTCTTAGAAGTGGTCAATTAAACATGTCGCCGCTACCACCTGCATTGTAATGCTGGGATCCCATTTAGCGAGTAGTTAGGCCTGCAACTCCACTGGCCAATACACAAGGGGTTACCATTTTCTGACTGGAGGAGGGAAAAGCTCCGCGAGCTCTGCTTCTCTGTTAGCGATTAAAATGTTGACTCTGCCACTGGTTCCAGTAGTCATTTCATTTGCAAACCTCGAACCACAGCTCAGGAACAACTTCGCAAATACCAACTCTCATACAAGATCGTTCAGTTCCCCTTGGGTGATTTAAGCAAAGAAAATATGAATGATTTCTTTAACACAATGTTTTACAAGGATCAATAGATACGGTACTGCAGAACTGTTTCATCATGATTTTTACTGTTACATCTTTTAAAGAATCTAATACAAAATTGTTTCCATTTTTGCTTTTTTACGTAGGGAATCATGTACGAACAATCATAACCACATGTGAGTTATACTATTCTTCTAGGATTAAACATGAGAGTGACATGTATCTAGTAAATATGTAGAAGACACCTACAATCTCACCTTATTGACGACTTCATAAAATTTCTTATTTATCTATGAACCGTCAGTCCTCATTCTCTGATAAGATATACCTTTTTACATCATTTATTGATTAAACAAAATCATTTATTTATTTTGAAAGTGGTATCAAACTTTAAATGATAATTTAATTGAAACACACCATTTTTGTCGTTCTGATTGTCCTTTAAGTAGCCTGTCAGTGAATGCATTACTAAAAATCATTCAAAGGGTTGATTGATTACAATTTTCATGAATCACATGTCTCAGGGGCTGACGAAAAAACGCAATTTATATTAAAGCATTATAAGTAGCACAGACTAATTGAATAACGTCAATGTGCTGGGTTGATTATTTCAAAATAGGTATAAACATTGCATCACATTAGCTTGAAATCATTTAATACTATATTAATACTCTTTTTAGAAACTTTTTTTACACGTTAAAAACTCTTGTGATTACTTTGAAAAAATTTAATTTGACCAGGAGAAGCATAGAGATCTTCTAATTACTTCCAAGCTTCATTATAGGCCGATATTTACGCTGTTCTGTACGACAATTATTTGAACAAGATTGGGTTAACTTTTTAAGCGGCTGATTTAAATAAGTAAATTTCTTGATTTGGCAATCTAAATTATCATAAAATGTTAGTAAAAGATATTTAAATTTGTAAATTGTGCAAGCATCGCCTTCAAATGGCAAGATCTTTTTTTCTGATATTTTAATTCTAAGCTTTTTGAGCTTAATTAACTAGTATTTGTATGAATCTTTTGCCAAGATAAAATGCGATACTATAATGAAATATAGTTTACTTATGAAGCAATAATAATCCTCCATAGTGTAGACTCTCAAATCGCAAGTCTTTGCAGTTGTAAATCTTCACGGGCAATAAAGAAAAATGGGATACTTCATTAAGAGATTCAAGATTGTAATCTATTATTTTTTTTTAATATTAACAACCGTTTGAAGTCACTCGCATTGGAAATGAATTAATAATACCTGGAGCAAATTTATTCAATCCTTTAGTGACAGAAGACCTTTTACCGTTTAAGATACTTACGGGTCAACATAGTAACCTCGATTTGGGCATGCTCATAGTGGTCAAAGGTTTGCACAAACCCCTCTATTTTGAAACTTTATTAATGTTTTCTTGGTTCCGCAGGCTCTCAGTTCCCCAGACTTTCTAAAATTCACAGCAGAAAATCCGTAAAATAACATTTGCAACTGACACTACCTAACTGGACTAGCCCCTAAAAAAAAATGAGAATTGAGCCCACTAATTGTTTTTTTATAAGAAAACCGATGGGAAAATTTTAAACTTTGAGAGGCTCAACTTTTTTCCTAAAGACTTAAATTCATTTTCATTTTTTTACTCATTGATTATTTTTTTTAGAGTATATCCTGTTATTTATTTGAAACTAGTCTAATGTATTACATAGCAATTGTGATAACTACAAAATCATTTGGATGAACCTAACTTTTTTCCTTCACAGCGATGATTTTCATTTTCATTATTTTTACTATTTTTAAGTGATTTTTATAAAAATCGTGATGACACCCCTCTGCACTACTAGCCTATTACCCTATTCATTTCTAAAATGCTCCATTTTCACACTTGTGAAAATAACCTAAACCACAAAAAAATCTTTAATAATAAAAGAACACCGTAACTTTATATAAAAAAGGCATATTAACGTTCACCTTTGAAGTTAAGTTCAGCACCTTATATTAGGCCTATTACAGTTCCTACTGATAACAGACTCAATCAGTTTTGACGCTGCGACACTAAACCGAGTTACAGTGGAATTCCAACAAAGTCCTAATTAGTCATTCCTTAGCATGAGGGACATTCTAGCAAAAATAGGGTAGCGATGATTGCAAGAAAACGGGATGATGAATACAGCAAATCCGGAAATATAATGGAAATCACACCCTCCAATTTACGTTATATATCTTTCTACAAAAGTCATATTTCACATAGCTTACGCTCAACCAATTTTTAACATGCATCGATTGGCTACCCATAGAATAAAGTTTAATTTGGAGTGGGAATTTCCAACTGCGAAATTTTCGTAAACGCCTTTTTAAACAAGCCCTTATAAAGAGTACCCGCCAAATAGAAATGCAACACTTCAGACTTTTGATTACTTAGAAAATACCTTCTCAGATACTATTTAGAACTTAGTCTCAGACTGTCCTCTGACATTATCACAATCTTAAGTGGTAAATGGTTCGTGAACTTTTATACATTTTAGTGTTTTAAGTAATTTAACGTTACATTTAACACAAACCTACGCTGCAGTTCACTTTTTAATCATTCAGATTTCTTAAAAGGTAAAGTAAGTATTATGATAATAATACATGGTACGTATAGTTGCCTTACCATCTGAGGCACCACTTGATTTTCCCGATTATGTTAGCAAAGCCACACCCACAAAAAATACTATTCTGCAATTAACGTCTGAGTGCGAACGAAGCTAGAGTTAACAGTTTCTACAGCTCCAAAACCCATGATACCCTATTCGAAACCGTATATCGAACCATCATGATCGAACGCTGGTCCCCCGCTTGTTTTATTTAGTTTAATTTATTATAAGGCTGGTAAATTATAAGATCGGCACCACTTAACAAATATAAATGATGTATAAAAAAAATTGTCATTCACACATGAAACGAGAAAGTAAGTTGTTATTAATACTTGTAAATAATATTGTGCAATGATCCATTTGATTTCTAAATTTCATAATCATTAATAAGTAACACAAAATAAAACTAACATAAAAATAATGTAAATTAGTATGTAAAATAAATAAATAAATTCATAAAATATAAATAAAGTTCAAACATATTAATGTACATACTTATTTCCTTTCTGATTACTAGTCAATGAATCAATTGAAAATTAAAAAGAAAATGCTAGAAACGCAGATATTATAGAAATAAAACCTAAAAACCAAATCAATGATGGATTATGTCATATATAACATAATTTACCATATACTACAACTATTAAATTCAAGAAGCACATCTCACTCCAACTTAACTAAAAAAAAAAATATAAAGATTTAATCTGAAATAAGCATAAGAAATATAAAATAAATATTTAAATAAAATTAATAAAAAGTAGTGAATAACCATAAAGTCGACAATAAGTAGCATAATACAGCTATAACCCAAATAGAATAGATATATACACATAGTTTTGAAGATAGTTTTCACATAAACGTTATACCTCCCAATAAATAATATTTAAGAAGGAAGAAAATGAAATATAATAAACAAAATAAAATAAATATAATAATAATTATAATACGGATAAAATATACATATTATAAAAAAATTAAAACTTATAAAATAAATACATTGTGAATAAAACTGGTCCCTATGTTGAATGGTGTTCCGTAAATTTAATACATATTCTATTTTTGTAACGTAGTATCAAATAATATATATATATATATTATCTATACTATAATTCATTTATTAATAGTATTCGATATTTAAAATATTTAAATATATTAACAGATAATTATACATTAAAAGGAAGAAAATCAAATATTTCCTTTGCTTGCAAGATTCCAAATTTGTAAACAAGAGAGTGATCAAAGAGTATTAAAATTATAAAAAAATAAAATTATCAAATGATTATTCTAGGAAACGTCTGGAGAACATTGGAGATTAATCAATAAATTCCAGTCAAGGAATATTAACTCGTTAATGCAAAGTCTTAAAGATCCAGGAGAAGCTTCAATAAATAACAAGCTATCAAATATTTACAGAACTGGTATAGATACTAAATTAAAATAAGCATGAGAGCATTTACCTAGTGTATATCATTGATATTCGATATTAATTCACGAGGCACTGCATCTTTTTCAAATGCTTAAGGAAGATATTAAAATTTCTCTTAAATAAATATTATTGTATACTGTTGTGACTGAGACTACAGCGATGGCTGCTATTGCATCCTATATCCGAACCATCTCACTGGAGTTCTATCCCTAATGGGAATAGGCTACACATATCTTTACTTTACAAATAATGTATTATAATTAGCTAGCTCATCTTCCAATTGCTGATATTCTATCTATTACAACTTATTAGATTTTGATGCTATGTAACAATCTCATAGATATTTTATAATAAATTTTATTTTATAAAGGAACTATATTTGATTACCATTGATATCTAAAAATATAGTATGCAGTCTATATAATTATTATTATATTATTAGTACTATTATTTTTCGCGACTTACTTTACATTATTTGATTAATTTAATTTAATATAATTATTATTAATATGTAGAGTGTTTAATAACGAAACATAGTATAATTGAATATATGCTTACATGACTTACTCATTAATTATATATGCATTAATACTTTAAATATATAAAAAAAAAAATATATTACAGGCCATATATATTATAATATCTATATATAATTTATAGCCTAGTGTGTGAAAATTATCTGAACTCATCAAGCTATCATAATTTGTGTAAAGGACTAATGCCTATTACTCAAACTACTCTTGATACTATATCTCTCTCAACAACTTATAACACTCTGCGTGAAAGAAAATATTAACAATATACCTCCTAAATGTATGATGAATTTCCAAAATACCAAGATACCCTACATAAGCTGCACCGAACGATCACATCCTGGCAATGATAATTTGAACCATCTGCATTATATGTCGTTTATAGTGAAATTAAGCATAAGGATTTGTTTAACATTAATTACATGATGCTCTACATAAATTGACTATGTGCGTATCTACTAGATTGATATTACTTGGCATAATACACTATAATTAAGTTAGAGTGTATATCTTATGATCCGTTTCGTTCGAACAGCTGTCTGCAATCACTCGTATCACTTTTCACAATTTAATAATTTCATCGTCGTCCCCCTACTGTATTCACCTAACCTGCACTTTCTCCATGTTGAATAAGTTTGTTCTTCCATATAGAAATATCATGAGAGCTCTCGGCCCCTGATAAAAAGTATTAGCATCAAGCGACACAAATAAATAATAATGTAATTCTAATAAAAATTAGTTTCAAAAACTTTAAATAAAGCTAGTCATTGAATGAAAAGTTGTCGCTAATACTCCTTCTGTATACTGTCGAATTCCTAGTTTTACCTGGGCCACCTACTTCTTTGGAACGATGTGAATTTGTCAGTAAGCTTTCCTCTTGCCTTTTTTGAATTCCTCTCCTTTATTAATATTAAACTTTTCTATTTCATTGATAATTTATTAACGTTCAACCTAAGAGCTTTTTACCTCTTAGTTTCAAGCGATATCTCTTTCTTGTTCAAGACTATTATCTTAATGCAAACTTAATGTTCATATACACAACGTAATTGTATACCATAGATAAGCTAACGTCTTACCACAACATGATTACATTTATCCCAATAACTGACTAATACATAGTGGTGTGTCAAGAGGCCATAGTTCTTCCCCAATCTCTTCCGTGTCTTATGTGATTCACTTTTGACACCTATATTGATATTATCTACACTTATATTATTATATTATCAAATATAATTAAATTTTAATTTCTTCACATACAGTTGATATTATGCATTCCAAAGAAAATACTTGCGTCCTATTCACATTACTATACAATGTACGGCCTAAGAGCTTTTGATAGAGAAATGTCAATAATAATACATAAATAAGAATACAATGGTAGCGCCCAATTTACCCCATTACTAATCTTGTTTATTCCTGAGTATGGCTGTCCTGTGAATTGGCCAAGTTAGGCGCTAGATACAGTGTTTAACCATAATTGTGTTACTGTTTGCGAACAAAAATTTTGACTCTACAGTCTTATAAGATTCCTAAACATATCTCGACTGTTAATCACGACTGAATTAAAGACATATATTAAAAGTCTGCATGATAACATCTGTAACTTGTCATTTTGTAACACTTTTTACATACAAAAAAACATCTTAAAAAGTTCTAAAGTCTCTATAAGGACATAAATTTACTGCCTCTTCTTGTAATAAACAAAATATATCCATATAAAATGCAATAGACTTTGTCTGTTAGTGCTCACTATTAATCTTCCAGTTCCTGAACCTGCTTGTTTGGTCGTTAAGCCCATGATATTGCAATGTAAAATTCGTCTTACATTATCTTAATCTATATTATATGAGAGTATGCAGCTTATCTGTAAGTTATTATTAAACATGTTTTATACATATACAATATAAAAATAACGAAGCTCGATGGATCCATTCTTCCATTTTGACACACTTTATTAATACAAGATTGTCCAAAGTGTGTTTACAACCCCCACTATTGACAATATTCTTGACTATATAATTTAATACTATGCTATTTCTCTTTGTGTAGATCTTCATATTATAGACCACATGTCTCCACTTATATCTTGTAAGTTAAATATCCTATAAATTATATTTGTGCAGCTTGAGCATCGAGTTTATACATATTTTCTTCATAGATCAGGCCAGCACCACTAAAGAGATGTTCACTGACGTTTATTTTTACTTGGAACCAGTTGTTGATATTCCCTTTTCTTTCTCACAATGCTCTATATATATAATACTTTTGTAGAGTAATAAGGTTTGAATAATATAATATGTAATGATAGATCCTGTGTAATCTAAACCCATCTCCTTTTCCATCAATCAAACTTCTAATCTCTACATTTTTACTATTATTCATTATTTATTTATGCTTTTAAATTGTATGTATAATGTTTGTAGATTTATAAGAGTTGTACAAATGTTACAAATAGATATTAAATTTATGAGATAGAGAATTATTAGAAACAATGCGCTATATTATTTCAATGTGAATCACTTTATACTCTATTTATGAGAACTACATTCACTTATCAGCTATGGCGATTCCCACACATTTGAGACTGAAAATTTTCTATTCAAACACATAATTTCTTCACTAGAGAGTCAGACAAAAGACTTTTATATTTTGGAAAAGGTCTATTTGAGACAATCCAATAATTCATTTATTGCAGAGCTTCTCATTCTAAGTGGCTCATAAGAGTCTCTTTGCCACCACTAACGACGAATTTTCGTGTCTTATAAAAAGAGAAAAACATTTTAATCCTTCTATTATCTTGATAGCTTCAAGCGCAATACGAGTTTTTAATACCTACTACTTTGTTTACCGTGAATATATATCATTTCTATTTTAATTGTTTCTTCAATTTAATTGTTTAATTAATGCATAAATGTTGGTCTCAAAAATGTGGTGGAGGTCATGTAGCATAATGTCACTGATTAGACTCTTAAATCCATTTTATTATCATATTAGATCCTACTTTTTATCTATCATACTATGTTATAGATGAATTCTCCATGAGTCGGATTAATGTCCTATTATGTTAGTTACTTTTATTGATTATATATATTAGTCTAACAATTAACTATATTATACTATAGGATATTAACTATATTGTTCATTATATATATAAAGAAATTTTAAATAACTATATATAATTAATATTAAGTTTCATGATAACTTAAGACCACTGGCCTATATTTAGCTTATCATCCCTGTTTATTTTTAAATAACTGTTTTTATAGGTTATTAATAAAAAAATAAGCCCCCATAAAAATAACCCCCCTCTTTCTGTAACTTATATTCAGTATGGTAAATGACTGGTTTGTTCGATGTGGTGTAAGAGTTTTTTTACTGTTTATTGCCTATATGTCCAGATATGTTCCTCGTCCATGGAGGTGTAGCCGCGGAAACATTCTGGACGCACCTTAGGGCGATAATGTACTTCATCTGTTTTACTGCGTTGGTTCCGACATTCTCTCTCCTTGATTCGATAATCTTTCTATCTATTCCGTGACTTTCGATGTTTCGTCCCATTTCTTCTAAATCAGAGTACATTCTGTCTTCTCGTTTTAACAAGTCCTAGTTTAATTATATACAAACAGTTATATAATACATAAGCAAACTATCAGCAACAAAACCTAAAATAGATGGAACATAGTCCAAACATAATCTTCTCTGACTTTAAATAATATCGGGGCTCTAAGAAATTTAGTTATTGAAACCAATCTTATGATAAAAATATAAAAAACGAAGGTTAATCTGCAATAGTTATCCAAGTTAAAAATACTTTATACAAAACACTGCTGTATGTTCCGTGCTACAGATTCACAATGTGACGCAGTCAGTTTGAAAAACCTTGATCTTTTCAAGATTATATTAAAAAATAGTAATATTTTTAACGTTGGCAACTATTTAGACATTAGACAAATGTTCCATAGCTATGAGGTTGTGTATAATTATTAGAAGAATCGATTTTATCTGAATTTCTTAGAATTATATTAACAAATTCACCTAACCTATTCTGATGTCAGGGGGGACCAGACCAATCGTGCTTTAAAAGTTATACTATTTTTTTGTCTAACTATTAATGAGTTGTTGGCGAGAGCATTATTTTCTATATTAAGTAAGTTATCAAGTAGTACGTGGGGATTGGTCAATTTTTAAAAATTGAAGCATTTTTTGGTGTAAAGTTTAAAAGTTCAGAAACTAAGAAATTGAAGTATTCATTGAATATAGTAATCTGATTTGCCTTGTCAAAGTACAATATATATATATCATAAATATGCTTTCGAAATATTATTCATAATTTTTAATAACGTAAAATGTATATTTAAAATACAATCTACATGAAATCTAAAGAAAAATGTATAATATTATACAAGAACAAAAATATATGCGATAATATAAATTTATCATTGTCAATTTAAAAATTAATAGAGCAATATTCCTCGTCAAAACCAAATATATAGTTAGTTGATGATCTAGATTCACCCTACTCCCGCCAATATATAAATATATTTAGACACTTTTTTATATTTATATGAAATTATTCTAATTTTATTATTATATTAAAATTATATATATCTAAATTATAAAATTTTAAATAAAATTCATATATAATATATCATATATTATATATATTATAATTAAAGTATATAATATATACTTTTTATAATTTAGATAGTATATATATATTTAATATATAAACATTAAATTTAAATATCAATATCGTTAGATAAATAAATATAATTAGTCAATTAATTATCATTAGGTTTTAATATTACCAAATAAATATACTGTAATATACAGAAATTTATATATAATTAGTATATATAAGATATATATATATATAGTTTATCTCAGATGATCATCCTCCAGTTAGTCCATAATTATCAATTATATATATCATATATATATAGTCTATAGTATAGTGAAAATATTTATTATAATATTAGTTATATAATCGGACCAATAGTTATATATATAGGCCCCATTTTTTTTGCCGATCATAATAATCAGGAGTGCACCTTCGTGTTATCAGAGGTAGCATCTACAATGAACCATACAAAAAATATATGATGCATTGATTTATTTATTATTTTTAATATTTTATAATATACAGCTCACTTAATCCACGAAAAAATTAATTTACTTACTGAGTCTGTGATTATCGAAATTGAACAATAAAATTTCATATCTCTCTTGAGTGAAAAAGGCGATAAATTCTTCATCTGCATCTCCCGCTTGAATTGATGGCTTCCTATATAACTTGTTAAATGGACATCCGTACCCTTATAATTTCTACACTTATAGCGAGAAACTCAATGTGAGAGTATTAAAGTATACAATTCTTGACTTAATATATACATGCCTTCCTGACATCCGCCAATAATTCTCTACGTGATTTTGGAATGATGTCGGTCAAGGAAGGATGTCTCTTACATCTACGTGAATGACTTATAAATAAAAAAAAACTCATACATTTTTATTACATAAACATAGTAGATATATATCTAATTGAAATGACACATTATCATTACTATCTCTAAATTCTAAGCTTTTTTTTAATAAATAATATAATAAAACTTATTATCTATATATATATAATTAGAAAGTAATTAGTAATTATATAATAATAGTAATTAGTGTATAAGTACTTACCGTAATATATTAAATATATATGAATATATTATAGATAGGTATCAATTATATATATGTCCAGCATCCCTATGGGGGTAGATTTTATTGACTGGAATCAAGCGAGAACTCATAGAATTAGAAAAAATGAATAATAATTAAAGATTTTATGCAAGTAATTTCATTGGATGAAAATAATTAAAATATAAAAATAAGTTTTATTCAAAATTAATTTTATTAATAATCTACCTTTTAAATTTAAATATTACTGAAAATTTTAACAACGCGCAAGTGCACGCTTGGTGAGGTGACCTTCATCTCTAGTAACGATCAGCAAAAAATTCCCTCACGAAATAACAAGGTTTTAAGGCTTTTAACTCTTTGAGAGATTATGTTATTAATTTTATCTTATTTTATATTACCTTTATTATGGGTTCGAGCCTGAACTGGATAAGTGAGACAGAGGGGACGAGCTCTACCCTACTAGTCCCCTACCTACGGTATATATATTAGGCCGAGAACCCCGACTCTTCCTATCGATTACTTGTTTAAACTACCGTATGGACTATTATCTTAGTGTATAAAATTAAAAGAAATATAAAATCAAAAATATTATGTATAGCAACTTTACGCGTCTCACCTCCGATGAAAAAATACTCCAAATGGTCTTAAAATTCTTTTCTAAAATTGTTGCAAGAGTGGTTTCAAGAATCTTAATTCTTAAAAAGCTATTTTTTTTAGAGTTTTTATGTCTCTATATATAGATACTGTCAATTAATAATAGAATCGAATATTTTATTATTTTGTATATCAATAAGTATATATACTGTATATATAGATTTGTTCTAGTTTATTCAGTAGCCTGCTGAACTATTCGGATGCTGACCCTACATCAATCATATGATATAATTATACTTTATTACATATAATATTTGAATTAAAGTATAAGAAACATCTGAATAACTCAAAGCATTTCAATAATCAAGTGAATTGTTACATGAGAAAGAGAATAATATAGGGTATAATATATAAATTTTATATAAGATATTGTACAATTTTTAATTCTAAGAAATTGACAAGAAATTTGTTAATAGCAAAATCATTAAATCAAGAAGTTATCCCTTATTATTTTAGTATATATTATTTTCACTTATAATACTATTATTAAACTACAAAACCTGAAAATAGAAAAAAAATAAGCCATAGAGAAATGTAAAAATAAGAATATATTGATATATTATTAACCTAGAATAATCTATAAGTATAATATAGCATAAGTTAGATAAAAATCATAATATTAATTTATATTATTTCATATTAAGATATACTCGATTTTTTTCTATCCTAAATAAAATTCATATTTTTGCTATTTTATTATCTATAGTTCTACGGAAAAAAATGATATTTTAATGAAGAATTTTAGTTAAAGCATAAAAAGGACTTGTATTTCGTTATTTATAAAATAAAATAACATTATTTTAATTAAATGTATAAAAAGATTCATATGGTGGGTTTAGGATTTGGGAATTAAAGATCAATATGATATTTCCTAATTTTTTTTTTGTTTTAATATATATAGTTTTACTTACTTGATAATGTATTAATATTTATTTACTTATTTATACTATTATAAATTATTAAACTAATTAAATATAAGTAATTATTTATAAAAACAGATTTAACGATGCACTTAAATAAATTATATATATCTAGTAAATATAAAATTAAAGCTAATATTAGAAATATAAAATATATAAAGAGTAAATAATAAAATTAAAAAAAAATATGCCAAGTATTAATATTAGCATACAATTACATCTTCGTAATACCGTTTGAAGCGTAAAAATACTGAAAGATGATACATATGATAATATATATAAATAGATAGATCAATAGATAATATTTAGAAATAATGTAACTATATATAAGGTTGCATGTATTATTATTACATTAACACTAATATAAAAAGAGTATATATATTTAGGTAATTAAGTGTGATTACCGAATAGTAGTACGATAAAAAGTATTGAGTCACAGTTGTTAAGCCCTAACTTAAAATTTACTAAATTTCTAAAGAACCATCCAAGGGCCTCATAAATTTCCTGTCTACTGCGCACTGTCTGCATATTACTGCACGCCTACAAATCTAAGTCCTCCCAATATATCAATCGGTTAGCATATGCATACGTT
>JABUQX010102180.1:20000-22500 GCA_015478945.1 Trachelipus rathkii | reverse complement strand
GGTTCTACGACCGGTTTTGGGAGGAATTTTCAGTGGTAATTTGGTGGAGTGGCTTCGCCATTATGAAGGCGAAAAGTTAAGTTGAGATAAACCAAGTCCATCTTATGTGAATTTGGTTGGTAGTTGAAAGAGCAACAAAATGCTCAGCTTAGGAATGGAAACGATATCAGAAATTCTGCCAAGCAGCAGGTTCACGAAATGGGGGAGAATATGGGAGTGATTCCATGGAGGAAGTGAAGAAGGTGACCCGGAAAAAGTGTCACTTTTTTGTAAGAAGTTAGAGTTGCGATATTGGATCCAATATAGGGATCCGTTGGGTTACGGCAGGTCTGACGCTAGAGACTTGTCACGTGAGCCTTAGGTGGGTGCTTTTGGAAAACTGGACAATTTGGGTTAAGATGGGGAACCTCTGGGTCTCCTTCCGTGCAGCCAGCAGATTTAGATAGCTTGGAGCGCTGAGGTGTTTGCCGTTGAACGGTTTTCCGATTCATCTCGTCTCGGAAGCGCAGAAGAATTAGAGAAGGAGATAGATAGATAGATATATAGATAGATAGATAGATAGATAGATTAGATAGATAGATAGATAGATAGATAGATAGATAGAATAGATAGATAGATAGATAAGAGATGAGAGAGAGAGGAGAGAGAGAGGAGGAGAGAGTGTGTGGGGAGAAAGAGAGACGAGAGATGAGAGGAGATGAGGGAGAGAGAGAGAGAGAGAGAGAGAAGAGAGAAGAGAGAGACGAGAGAGACGAGATGAGAGAGAGACGAGAGGTAGAGAGTTGGGCCGTCATATCAGGCCTCCAGTGAGAACTGTGATCCATTTCATTCCGATAAGGCACATTAACTCTTTAGGGAGTGTAAGTAGTAAATTCGGAAGATGAGTTAAGAGATTCAGACAGAGCTGAGCATAATCCGTCGAAGCTATCAGAGAGTTGGTTGGTGGGTTGTTAGAATAGATGTGCATTGTTTGATACAAGCATATTGAAGTCCGCTAATTTTGTACTCAGGAATAGATTTATGACGAGGTCTCTTCTGGTGTACATTTTTACTCTGGGGTCAGTGTGTTTTGTTTTTAAATATTCAGATGTTTTGTGATTTTAGCGATTAATCTTTATCTTGGTGCTTAATCTTTTGTTTGTGTTTAGGAACATCTTTTTCAGAAAATTGGAGTAATCGGTGGGAGATAGATTAGGGGACATAGATGCAGTCTTTTCGACTAGTTTGTCGAACTGCATCGGAAGGTACGTAGGCAGAGTGTCTTGGCAGGAAACACTCTCCAACTTTGTATTGAATGAAAACAACGTAGTTTGCATCGTTTTAGTTGGTATGAAAACTTCAAAAAATTCGGAGTAAGGTTGTTGATGAATTTTGAAACAGGATATTGATCAAGGCTGATTTTGAGTATGTGAAAGTTGGTATTATAGGCAATACAGGCAGACAGGTTGCAGTAACTGCCTGAGTTTCACTGGAATTTAGGAGAAGAGTTCTGGTAGGATGGGGTTGTGTTGGCGGGTTAACACGCGGTGGCGTGGTGGCAGCTGTAATTGTGGCGTAAGATTGACTTTGATTTGTCTGATATATTTCCTTGAGATGGCGTATATCATCTCTAGATCCTGCTCAATTTTTGTATGGTACATAACTCCAAAACCTCATGTTCAAACAGGTAAGACGGGCATTTTAAGGAAGAGGCACTGTGGGGTCCTCCACAGTTTTTGCAGTGTGGTGTGTTTTCATTGGGATGGGAAATTCTTTTCCGCAGACTGGACATACGTCATGCGATCCCCTACAGTATTTTCGGGGATGACCAAACTGTTGCATTTAAAGCAAAACGTCTGGGTAATAAACGTACGAACACTATAGCTTGTAAACCCTATTTTCATCTTTGAAGGTGGATAAGGGTTACTAAAAGTCAACATTAAACAAGAATTTGGAGTATCAGGTGAATCCCGACCAGGGGGAAATCTTTAAATATTTGTAAAGGGAAATCTTTTCTGTTGGAGATTTCTTAAATGAGAGCAATTTCTTCGTTTTTCTGTCTAAGAATAAATAGTACCTTTGAATGTGTTTTCTTATTATTCATTTGCCAGTGAGAAATAAGAGGGATGTTTTGCGAGGGCGTATAATGACAAAATGAAACTTTAATTCCGGCAGATAGCTTGAACGAGAAGGGACCCATTTCTTATTAATATGACTGCGGGGTCTTCAACTCTAAAGTTTTTTTGAAGTGAATCGCTAAGAATAATGGTTCTCTGTCAGTAAGAGCTTTGGAGTAATGGATATGCAAATTAAGTAAATATCGGAATGATGTATCAGCTAGGCATTCCCGGAGGGGGGTGCAGCCATGGATTAGAAATAAATGAGAAACCGATTAGGATAGGGGCACCTTTTTCGGGATTGCCCTGACCGTTTGGGCTCCTGGGGTGTCGAGGGCGTACCAGGCGATGATCGGTGATATTAAGTAGAGACTTTCAGTTGTAGTAGAAGGAATAAAGCGGAA
>JABUQX010102180.1:2500-5000 GCA_015478945.1 Trachelipus rathkii | reverse complement strand
AACAACAACAACAACAACAACAACAACAACAACAACAATAATAATAATAATAATAATAATAATAATAATAATAATAATAATAATAATAATAATAATAATAATAATAATAATAATAATAATAATAATAATAATAATAATAATTTACTTCTGTTAGGTGTGGAGAGTTTTAATTAGCATATTATGACACTGATTAAAATTTTTAAAGTTTTAAATTCATTCTGTTAATATATTTAATTGCAAAGTATTTTTAATATTTATTATTTTTAACATTATAATTTAAAAGCAAATTTAATTATTACTATATATATATATATATATATATATATATATATATATATATATATATATATATATATATATATATATATATATATATATATATATATATATATATATAGTAGAAATCAAAGCAATAAAACGCTAAGTTTAGTAAGTATCAAGTTAGGAGGCCTGAATTAATAATAAACTGCAAATATATCAAAGTTCTTAATAAATTTTCACATAATAAAATGGTCTTCTGGATGTTTAGAGCGTTAGCTTTCGATCCTTACTGAATTACTGGATCCTCTTTCAGACGCTGTGAATTGAAGACTAAATGAAATATTTAAATAAAGATTGTTATGTTAAAAAAGTTAAAATAATTGAAATCAGATTTAGTTAAACTTAGTTTTGATTTTTTTGAAAAAAGGTGTGGTGTTCAAAATTTTGTTTAAGGTGGGGTCTAGAGTGTGTTCACCTTGTTGTTTGTTAAAATTGGGAAAGTTTTTAATGCAAAGGGATTCAATGAGTTTACGTTGGGTGGGGTCAAGTACTTGTAAAATGGGTGTCATGCCATTAATGTTAATTTTGTGATTGAATTGGGTTCTGTGTAGTGTGAGTGCCGAGTTTTGTGAGTCAGAAGTGAGGTCATGTTTGTGTTGGTATTTGCGTCTAGTAAAATCATTAGTTTCGCCAATATAAGAGGAGGTACAGTTAAAACAAGGAATTTTATATACACATTGGGAAATGTTATTGAAAGTGTGAGTTGGAGGTTTAAAAATACGTTTTAGAGAAGATGTGCTGGAGGTGGTTAGTCTAAGAGATGTAGGTAAGGATTTAATGATTTTGATATGAGGGGTATGAGGGATGGGTAAATAAGAAAAAGTGTTAATAGGGGGAGTGGTAGGGGGGTTATAAAATTTCTTTTTTGCTTGTTTGAGTGAGTGAGATATTATGTTTTTAGGGTATGAGAGTTTTTTCATACTCAATCACCCCCTTCTCTCTAACACAACATGGCTTCGTTATGTTTTACATCCATCAAGGATTTAATTGCACCAGTCACCTTCCTACCATTCACAAATTTTTTACTACACTCTGCATCATCCATTCCCTTTCATCCAACAAATATCCTAAATATTTAAACGCAGACACTTGTTCCAGTTGCTCATCATGCAAAACATAGATTCACACCGAGGACTGTCCTCACTCACAACCATAACCTTACTCTTATCTACGATTACTTTCAAACCCCTCCTTTTACACACCCTACCAAATCTCTCTACCAATCCTCTCAAACTCTCTTCAGATTCGCCACACAAAAGCAAATCATACTCATATAATAGGTAGGAAACCGTCCACTCTTTTCCTTTCTCCATCATTCTAACAACATCCCCTGCCACCTCCCCTTCTAATTCTTTCATAACTCCATCCATATACAAACTGGATAACCAAGGGGACATAACACATCCCTGCTATTACACATAACACATCACTCCGCTATTAATATTAAACCAATCACTTTCAAAATTTATTCTTACATACACTTCACTATAGTCATACATACTTTTGATTCCATTCAAAAGCTGCATCAACACCTTATATCATTAACACCAGCCAAAGAGCTTCCCTATTAATCCTATCATAAGCCTGTTGCAAATCCATAAAATCTAAATACAATTTATTTTTCTTCTCTTTTATTTTCTCGATCATTTGTTTCAATGTAAAGATTTGATCCACACATCCTCTACCACTCCTAAACGCACTTTCTTCTTCACCAATCAGTCATTCGACGCACTCTTTAGACCAAAATACAGCATATATATCATCCCTGCAACGCTCAATAAACTAATTCCTCTAAAATTCGTTCAGTTACCCTTATCCCCCTTACCCTTATATAAGGGTACTATTATTGCTCTCCTTCAATCCCTCGGAACTATACATCCATATACGCTTTATTACACAACTCGGCTTCGTTCTGGATCATTTCACCAGTAATTTCATCTATACCTGCAAATTTGCCATTCTTCAACTTTCTAACTTTAACCATTGCTTGCCTCATCCTTACTAATGACTATTGACCTCATCCACAATTCCTTCTTGCACCATCAAACCCACATGTATATATATATATATATATATATATATATATATATATATATATATATATATATATATATATATATATATATATATATATATATATATATATATATATTATATATATATATATATATATATATAT
>JABUQX010102179.1:10000-23250 GCA_015478945.1 Trachelipus rathkii | reverse complement strand
ATTTCTGATATGTTCAAATTGCTTGTGATAAATGTCTAAATACAGCACTACTTGCATTGCCTCTCCTGACTTCACCCATATGTTGGTCTATTCTTTTTTTTAAGGTCTTTAAAGTTTCCCCAAAATAAAAATCATTGAACATATAACAAGGAATGTTGTAAACACCTCCCATGGCTTCTCGTTTTGTGGTATTATTAGAAATTAGGATTCTTGAAAGTGTATCAGGAAAACTGAAAATTAAATTAATATTAAATAAATGTTTAAACAAATTTAAGTTCAAGAAGTTGGGGTGAAAAAGGAGTAACTTTATTTAACAATAATATTTATTTAATTTGCATATCACATTTTTTTAATGTAAATTAATACAAAATACATTTCCAGTTTCTAGAATTAATTGTGAATAAATTCCAGTTAATCACCAAATGGAAAGATTAACCTTGTTTGAATTTCATCATAAGACATTGTATGCACTCAATATATGTAGGCCCTAGACAATGTGTTAACTAATTCCAAATTTTATTCATATGGTTACAAATCTATTGAATTGAGGCTTGGAAGGATATGACATCTGAGGGGAGTCAATATATTATATTCATTAAGAGATGAACAGATTGGGGGAATTATTTGCAAAAGGGGGGGGGGGGGGGAGTTTGGGTGTTTTGTGTTTGGGGGGGGGGGGGTGGGGGCCTGGGGGGTGACTTATGCAGAGGCAAGTGAGGACCACTTCTTGGTGATGGTTGCAGCCATGGACTGAATGCCACACTCCATTTTTAAAAAAAAAATTAAAATTTCAAAACTTTGATTAGATTTTGTCTAAATTATTTTGAAGGGAATTTGTCAGAGAAATCTTTTCTTTTTGTTTTATAGATTACTAATTATTTGAAATATTGCAATAAATAAATATTAAAATAAATATAATATGGACATCAAAAATGAAATTGAAATGAAATAAAGGGGAGGAAGAATTGCGACCCAATTGACCAATATAATTGTTTTTATCAGAAGATTCTCATGTTGATTTTTATATATATATATATATATATATATATATATATTAATATATATATATATATATAATATATATAATATATATATATATATATATATAATATATATATATATATATATATATATATATATATATATATATATATATATATATATATATATATATATATATTAGTTTAATTCATTTCTTTCAATTTTCATTCAGTTAATTTTTCATGTTAATTTTAATTAAGAACTCTTGTGACTTTTTAATCTTAATTTCAATAGCAATTTTTTATATCAAAGTACAGGAACTCTAAATCCATTTTAATTAAATTTTAGATTAACAATAAAACAATATTTACAATATTCCCTCTAATATGAATCCAAGACTCGATAGGCAACATTGGCCTTGAAAAAAAATGGGTAGTTATCTACATTGAGTGCACATTTTAAAAACCAAACTGACCAAAGAATGCTCACATCTGGTTGCATCCAGTCCTGCTTCTCTCTCTTTAGATTCTCCCAACAAAAATCTTCCTGAATCCGAATCTTCTTGTTTAGCAAACTTCTATTGTGATCATCATCTTAAGACTGTCAAAAGTTTGGGAGAATGAAAATGACATCTGCTTCAGTTAACTTAAGATGGAGAAGAAGGTTTTATGCTAATCAATGGATAGAGAAATCTCTCTTAATCTTTTTAAATAAGTACGAGTTAAGATTCCATTTGGTTCTCATCTTTTTTGAAGAATGGAGAAGGGTTTTTAGTATTTAATATATAAGATATTCTAATGAACATCTCAAGTCAGCTATTTTTGACCTTGTGTACTCAAAATTATTTTAGAATTAAAATTAAAACTAATGAATAAATAAACATTGTTAATTTTTCAATGATATTAGGTTTAACAGTAGTATTGATTAATTGTTTTGTTTCCAAACAACACTGAAAACAGATTTGTCAGTAGTATTCCATGTTTAAATATGTGCAAAGTACAAATACCTTTAGTTTCCCTTTGACACTATTATGCCTCCCTTTTTTATTTGAACTTTTTTTTTATCTTTAAATTCTTTTAAATTTTTTAACCTATTAACTTATTTTTTGGACTATTTTGTCCAATCTGAAGGACAGATTTTTAGGCCTTTAATAAAAACTTTTGTAAATTGATTTTTTTATTCATTTAAAATTAACATCTTAATTAAAGTGTTTTCCTGACAAGAAATTTAACTTTTTAGAGATAGACAAATCCTTCAACCTAAACAGCTCTATTACAATTATCAACTTCATCCATTTTATCATTTTGTTTGCTGCATTTTGAGTTTTCACATTAGATAATGTGTTTATCAAACAATATAATATAAAGTGATTGTATATATATATAGCCTCTATATATATATTATAATATTATTATATATATAATATATATATATATAATATATATTAATAATATATAATAACTATATATAATACATATACTATATATATCAAACATAATACATATATCATATATATATACATATATTATAATATAATATACTGTATATAATATATATATAAATTCACAATAATATATATATACTTATTAAATATAATAATATATATATATTATATATATAATTAATATATATATAATATCATATATATATAATAATCATTAAGTATGCTAGAGTGGTGTAGGTAGGGCACAAGAGATGGTATTTGAAGTGAAAAAGTCATTTATTGATTTCTGTGTTGCCGCCGTGAAGGAGATGTATGAAGTTATGTGTTGGATGTTAAATCAGTGAGGGGATTAAGAATGGGATTAAAATTAAGTTAGTGGGGGCTTGGAGGGAGAGGAAGGATGCATGCGGAAGGACAACGTTGGATTGAATCTAAGAAGTGAGAAGTTAAGCTGAACAAGGTCAAATCAAGGCATACAACGTATCAAAGAGCACTCGGCAAAGTAAATCACGTTGAATGTTAGAAAAAGTGAGCTTGAACAACAACATAAAAATCTGCGGAACCACCAGCAAATGAAGGAAAGCGGTTGTTAGTAGTGCAAAGGATGTATGTGGATGTGCTTAAAGTAGAATGTAAGAATGTTAACAGTGAGTGGTTGGAATGAAGAGGATGCAAGCGGTTAAAAGTAAAAAAAGAAGCGGTGGTTGAATTGGTACTAAAAGCCAATGATGAGTTTCAAAAGAAAGATGTTTTGGAATTTATATAGGAGGAAAAAAGAAATTGCCTAAAAGGTGCATACATAGGAGAAAGGAAGAGGTAAATGAACAGCTTTGGTAAGGAGGATGCAAACGCCGGACTTAGAAGGAATAGGAAGCTCTTCATGGAAGGAAGCTCGAAAGGTAAGACATGAGAAATAAGGCGGAACTTGCATAAATAAAATGAATAAGGATGTGCTTTTGTAACTGATGAAAGGAGGAGGGGAGTGCTGGACCTAAAAGAACACTTCAAATTATCTGAATTATAATATTAACTGTAATGAAGAGGTGATTAGTGAATGTGTGTGGTTTGAATGGTGCCAAGAAGGAATAGGTATTCATAACAAGCCATTGCGCAGGATGACGGTCATAAGCGATCATAGGATGGTACATGCGGATGAATACAGCCAGTGAGAAAGTTGAAGAATGCTTATATTCTGCCAGGTATGATGAAATTACCTGGTGAAATGCATCAAGACACGGAAGGTGAGATGGTGATTTGATTTCGATTTGGAAGTTGTGTAATAAAGCGTTAATGGGGGGCATAGTTCTGAGGAATTGGGGGAGAGCAGTAATAGTACCCTTATATAAGGGTAAGGGAGATAAGGGTGAACTGTCAAGAATAATAAGAACACAACACACCAAACAACACCACCACCCACCCACCAAAAAAAACAACCACACAACAAACCAAAACACCAAACCCCCACACCAAGAGTAGAGGGAACTGTAAGAATTATAAACTGCGGAATTAGTTTATTTGAGATGCTTATAGGGAAGATAATGCTGGTATTTTAGTCGAAAGAATGCATAGAGTGACTAAAGGACTGATTGGGGAAGAACAAGGTGCGTTTAGGAGTGGTAGAGGATGTGTGCATCAAATCTTTACATTGAAACAAATGATTGAGAAAATGAGGGAGATGTAGAATAAATTGTATTTAGGTTTTATAGATTTGCAACAGGCATATGATAGGATTAATAGATAAGCCCTATGGCAGGTGTTATCGATATATGGTAGGCTTCTGAATGGAATCAAAAGTATGTATGACAATAGTGAAGCGTGTGTAAGAATAAATGGTGTCAAAAGTGATTGGTTTAATTTTAATAGTGGAGTGAGGCAGGGATGTGTTATGTCTCCTTAGTTATTCAATTTGTATATGGATGGGGTTATGAAAGAATTAGAGATGGGGTGACAGGAAATGGTGTTAGAATGATCAAGAATGGAGGCGAGTGGAGGCTGCCCAACCTATTATATGCAGATGATTTGGTTTTGTGTGGGAAATCTGAAGAGAGTTTGAGAGGATTGGTAGAGAGATTTGGCAGGGTGTAGAAAAGGAGGGGTATGAAAGTAAACGTAGATTAGAGTAAGGTTATGGTTGTGAGTGAGCACAGTCCTCAGTGTGAAGTTATGTTAGATGGTGAGCAGCTGGAACAAGTTTCCGAGTTTAAATATTTAGGATATATGTTGGATGAAAGGGAACAGATGATGCAGAGTGTAGTAGGAAAGTTGTGAATGGCAGGAAGGTGGCTTGGTGAATATAAAGGGACTAAGTCTTGAGTGCGCTAGAGTTCTTACATGATGGAATGTTGTTACCTGTGTTAATGATATTAGTAGTGAGACTATGGTCTGGGATAAGAGGTATAGATCTAAAGTTCAATGTGTTCAGATGGACAATCTTAGGGGCGTGTTAGGTGTGAGAAGAATTGATAAAATGAGGAATGAACATATTTAAGAGAGTTATGTGGTGTGAAGAAAGGAAGGTAAATCAACCGAGCTGTTTGAAAGTAAATCGGAGTTGGTTCCTCTCGTCACTGTGGAAAGGACATGAATGACTTAGTCGGTTGGTTAAGCGATGTTTTAGGGTTGGTGTGTTGGAATTGACCGGGGGCGAGACCGAGAAAAAGTGAATTGGGAAAGGCGGATCATGTCAGCTAAATCGAATGTCTGGAGGGAGAGAAATGAGAGTTTGGCAGAGGCGGAGAATAAAGGCTGCATAATATGAGTGAAGGCGGCGGTTTCGTGAGGGGTATTGGTTTTGTGTACCCACCTGGGCCAGGGGGTGAACCCTACACTTTACGATTTGCCATAGTGCAGGGTCCGTCGCTTGTCCCATGAAGTCTAGGGTGCGATTTTCCTTGACTGTGATGAGTTACCTCACTAATAAGAGGTATTTTTTTTTTTTTTTTTTTTTATTTTTTTTTTTTTTGGTAATATTCCTCACTACTTTTCTTTCTGATGCCATTCTCGCACCTTACCCCAGTCATGAGAGGAAAAGAAAAGGAATATATATATATATATATATATATACTTATATAATATTATATATTATATAATATTCATATACTATATAATATTAACTATACATACTATATATATATAATATAATATATATATATAATATCAAATATTTCCAAAAATATAAATATAGGTATCATTATTAACATTGATGAATTATATTATTATTCATTATCATTATCTACCTCCTTTCCCCGGATTTAGGGCGAGATGCGCAGCATACACTGTAATCAGAAAAGTAGTAGTCAAAGAACATGACGCCTGTCAAAAAGGAAGCCCCTTCCCATTACCGTCCCATTTATTTATTTATTATTATTATTATTATTATTATTATTATTATTATTATTATTATTATTATTATTATTATTATTATTATTATTATTAATTCATTATTGTTGTTTTTTAAAATTTATCTTGCCTTAAATCTCTTTTTATTTTATTTTTAAGAGCTTTCCTGACAATGAAGAAAACTTCCCTTTACGAGAATACATTAAAAATAAGATAGAAGAAGTTGTTATAAAATCTGAGTTTAGAGAATTGGAAAAGGAATCCGTTTTCAAAGATGAGATGCTCATCAGTGATGCCGTAAAATCTCAAAATCTGATGCTGGATCAGAAGCAGTCAATTGATAAGTGTGGAAAGGTAAGTTATATTGTTGTTATTGCTTTTAATCTACAAGTTGGAATCATTTACATATTATTAAATCATCATCATCTCATTATTATCATTACTTTAAATAAGATTAAGTTAGTGGGATATGAATGGAGAGGAAAAAGATAGGGAAGGAAGTAGGAAGAATTAAGTAAAAAGTTACGTGAAGAAGGTTATATAAGGAAAATTATGTGAGAGCACTTGCAAATAAATCAATTGAATGTGAATTTGATGAATGAACAAATTTGGACGTAAATAAAGGAAGCCTTTGTTAGTAATGCAAAAGAAGTATGTGGATGTACTTTAAAGTAGGAATTAAGAATGTCAATACTCAATAACAGTAAGTGGTGAAATGAAGAGGTGATGACAGGCGGTTACAAGCAAAAATGATGGTGTGGCTGAATGTGCCTAAAGCCAATGATGAGTCTTTAAGCATAGTTTTGGAAAGAAAATATACTATAACTGAGAAAAAGAAGAAGAAAGGTAAATGAAACAGTTGAAGGAGGATGAATGGGGGGATACAAGGGAATAGGAATCTCTTCTGGAAGGAAGTGCGGAAAGGTAATAATGAGATTACTGGGGAATCTTCATAGAATAAATGAATAGAGATTTTACTTTTGTGACTGATGAAATGAATGTGAGGAGAGAGGGGAGGAACACTTCGTAACATTTCCTTAACGTGCAGATAATGACTAGTAGTTTGTAGATGTTTTCTTCAACTTTAAGAAGAAATACGTTATTTTGGGGAGGAAAGGTCAATAGGTAGAGTGAGGAAGTTGGAAACGGTAAATCCTCAGTATAGATAGAGTTACAGGTGAAATGACCAAAATGGGGGCGAGATTGTGATTGACTGACAGGGAAGTTGTGGCATGTAACCCTGAAAGCGCTTTAAGGAAGTATACGAAGTATAGTTCTGTCGAGATTGAAGGAGAACAGTAATAAGCTTTACCCTTATACCATAAGGCGTAAGGGGATAAACAGGAAACTGTAGGGACTAATATAGGAAATAAATATTATTTGTTGTGTTGTAGGCAAAGATATATGCTGCCCTATTTTTGTCGAAAGAGAGCGTCAAGTGAACTGAGGGACTGATTGCGAAGTACAAAGGAATTGCATAGAAAGTTAGTATGCAGGATATGTAGGTCAAATCTTACATTGAAACAAATGATGAGAAAATGAGAGTGAAGAAGAATAAATTGTTATTTTAGGTTTATGCGACTTGCAAGCAGCGTATTACTGGATTCAACTGTAAAGTCTGTGGCAATGTTAGTTATGTAGCGAATTTGTGTCATGGCTTACTGAATGCTAATCAAAAGTATCATACTCATGTCTTTAGTGAAGCGTTTGTAAGAATAAATTGGATTGGAAGTGAAATAATAATAATGGAGTGATGCAGGGATGTGTTTTGTCTCTCCTTGGTTATTTCAATTTGTATATGGATGGGGTTATGGAAGAATTAAAGGTAGAGTTGGCAGGAAAGGTGTTAGACTGATGGAGAGTGGAGGGTGCCCTGCCTTTTATATGCGGATGCGAACGCGAATGATTTTGGTTTGTCTGGTGAATTTGAAGTGTTTGAGAGGATTGGGAAAGGCATTTTGCGCAGCATGTGTTAAAGAGGGGTTTGAAGGTAATGTAGATGATGAGTAAGGTATGATAGGGAGAAGGAGTGTCGCTGCTGTGAAGTTTGTTAGCATTGGTGAGCAATTGGACATGAGTATCACATGTGGATGAAAAAGAGATTCGCCATGGTGCCAATGAGTAGGAAAGCTGAGAAAGGTAGGATAAGGGTGGTAGGTGCAATTAATTTCTTGGTGGATGTAAAGGACGATTTGAAAAAAAACAGTTTTTTTTTAATTTGTTTTTTTTTTTTAAAACTTGTTTTTTTTAAAGTTTTTTTTTTTTTTTTTTTTTTTTTAAATTACCTCTTTTTATGTATAATAAAGATGTTTTAAATTATACAGTAGTACCAATACCCCTTCTAGGCCTAAATATTGACTATCAATACGAATTTTTTTAATATATAACTATATATATATTATATATATATATATTACTATATATATATATTATATATAATATAATATATATATAATAATATATATATATATACTATATATATATATATAACCCATATATAATATATATATATTATAGGGTTGGGATTAAAAAAAAATGTGTTCGTTTTTTTAAAAAAAAGACACGTTTTTTTTTTAAAAAAACCAAAGGCAAAAATTTGTTTTTTTTTTGTTTTTTTTAAATTACTTTATTTTTCATATATATCAAGTCTTTTTAGGGTATTTAGCATTAAACTACAGTAAACACAATATGTTAAAAGAGGTATACAATATATAAAGTTGAGTTAGTACTTAATAAAGTTTTTATTAGTGCTCTAGGGCATATAATTATTATATACATTTACATGATCTGATTATTATTATTATATAAAAAAACCGACTATCATTCATCCTTTCCACATGACCAAACCATCTCAACATACTTTCATTTTATTCTCTCGTTTACCCCTTTCTTCACACCACACAGCTCTCTAATATGTTCATTCCTCATTTTATCAATTCTTTTCACACCTAGCATGCCCCTAAGATTGTCCATCTGAACACATTGAACTTTAGATCTATACTTCTTATTCCAGACCATAGGCTCACTACTATACAATAACACAGGTAACAACATACCCTCATGTAAGACCCTAGCGCACTAAAGACTTAGTCCCTTTACATTCACCAACGATTTAATTGCACCAGCCACCTTCCTGCCATTCACAACTTTCCTTAGGAGCATGCTAGGTGTGAGAAGAATTGATAAAATGAGGAATGGAACATATTAGAGAGTTGTGTGTGTGAAGAAAGGGGGTAAACGAGAGAATAAATGAAATATTGTTGAGATGGTTTGTCATGTGGAAAGGAATATGAATTGATAGTCGGTTGTTAGCGGATGCTTATAGTGGTGAGTGTGTTGGGAACCGACCAGCTGGGATCGAAGGAAAAGTGGATTGAGTCAGTAAACGAATGTCTGAAGGACAGAAATGTGAGTTTGGCAGAGGCGAGAATAAAGGTGCATAATAGGAGTGAAAATGGCTGGGTTTTTGCTGAGGGGTATGGTTGTGGCCCACCTGGGTCAAGGAGAACCTTTTTACTGACGATTTACCATAGCTGAGGGTCCATCGCAGTCCGTTAAGCCTATAGGGTGGACTTTCTGACTGCGACGAATCCTTACTAATTAATTGCGTACAAGGGAGGTAAGGCTCGGGGCTTTCTTTATCGACTTTGTCATATTCTTCTGTGCTTTTCTTTTTCTGATGCCTTGTTACACACCTTACACCAGTCTTGCGGAGAAAAAGGTAGATGAAGAATAATTATATATAATATATATATATGTATATATTAATTAATATATATATATATAATAATATATTATAATATATATATATATATATATATACTATATATATATATATATATATATATATATATATAATATAATATATACTATATATTTAATAATAATAAGATCATGTGAAATGTAATAATTATATGCCCTAGAGCACTAATAAAACTTTATTAAGTACTAAACTTTACTTAATATATTGTATACCTCTTTTAACATATTGTATTTACTGTATTTTAATGCTAAATACCCAAAAAAGACTTGATATATATGAAAAAATGTAATTTAAAAAAAAAAACAAAACAAAAAATATTTTGGCCTTTGGTTTTTTTTTTTTTAAAAACGTGTCTTTTTTTTAAAAAAAAACGAACAAGTTTTTTTTATCCCAACCCTAGGTGGATGCAAAAAGATCAAGTCGAGTGAACTAGGGAATTAAGGGGACGGTAGGAGGGGGGTTCTTTTTGACATACGTCATGCTCTTCTACTTAACTATCCTATTTCCAAGCATTTATGCACCTTCCCCTTATCTAGTGTTTTAAGTAAAGGAAGTAATGAAAGAAAGAATATTATTATTATTATTATTATTATTATTATTATTATTATTATTATTATTATTTTATTATTATTATTATTATTATTATTATTATTATTATTTTAGAAATTCTACATCAGCTTTTGTTTTAATAAAAGTTTTGCTTTTAGCTTCCAATTCCCTAAATAATTTCTTCTGATATTCATTTAATTTCCTTAATACTACTCTAGAGTATAATTTGCAAAGAAAGTATGAGGCATATTTATATTTATTAGATCCTGACCGGTTTCGTCCGTAAACCTCGGACATCTTCAGAGTTTTGATTCTAACAATTGAATGAATTATTTTAACACTAGATTTATAAAATTAAATTTACAAATTAGATTGTAGATTTTTAGATTTTAGCATTTCATATTATATTTAACTTAAGGGACAATACGTTGAACTTTATGTTAATGTCTGGTTTTAGATGTTTTATGTAATAAGCCTCAGCTATTTTCAGTTTTTGGGCTTCACATGAGGAGTGTAAAATTTTTCAATGATTTTGAAATATCAGGTACAGTTGTCTTGTTATGTTCAGTGAATAAATGTTCGTATATTTTACTGGGTTTAAAGCAGAGAAAATAATAAACAAAACCATCAACAAACTCTATAAAAAACAGGACAATACGAACAATATCTCTGAAAGCATTAAATTTTATTTTAAAACTTCAAATGCAAAAGACTTCGATAAAGTAGAAAATTGCCTACACGAAATTATTAACACCCACATTAAATCTACAGGTAATTCAAAAATCACAGTTAAACTATACCACAAAACAAGAAAACTTTCTTCCTGCTTCTCTACTAAGGATACCCTTTCGATTAATCACCATGTTGTGTACCAATTCGCATGTCCCGAGTCTGACTGTACGTCGACGTATATTGGTTACACGACTAATAGATTAACAGATAGGGCATACCAGCACCACTTTAAACCCAGTAAAATATACGAACATTTATTCACTGAACATAACAAGACACCTGTACCTGATATTTCAAAATCATTTAAAATTTTACACTCCTCATGTGAAGCCCAAAAACGGAAAATAGCTGACGCTTATTACATAAAACATCTAAAACCAGACATTAACATAAAGTTCAACGTATTGTCCCTTAAGTTAAATATAATTTGAAATGCTAAAATCTAAAATCTAATTTGTAATTTTAATTTTTTAAATCTAGTGTTAAAATAATTCATTCAATTGTTAGAATCAAAACTCTGAAGATGTCCGAGGTTTACGGACGAAACCGGTCAGGATCTAATAAATATAAATATGCCTCATACATTTCTTTGCAAATTATACTCTCGAAGAGTATTTTAAGGAAATTAAAAGAATATCAGAAGAAATTATTTAGGGAATTGGAAGCTAAAAGTAACTTATTAATATTATTATTATTATTATTATTATTATTATTATTATTATTATTATTATTATTATTATTATTATTATTATTATTATTATTATTATTAAGCAAGTCTCTTTTGCAGAAATTCATGACTCTGAAAAATATATCTTCATTGCTGAAGAAAACAAAAGAAAAGCATTTCAAAAGTACATTTCGATTCACATGAAGAAAAATTTTTGGCTAAACTTTTGAAGTCAAAGTTTCCGTTGGTGCGGATCAACAAGTTGAGTGACAAGGAATTAAAGGTATTTTGCCCAACTTAGTTGTCTTTAGATTTTGCCTGAAAATCAATTTTATTTTTATAAAATGTTTTTCTTTGTTTCGTTTTTTTGAGTTGATGAAATCTGTTCCTTCCATTGTGATAAATTTGATCTTTCCTTCCCTTCATCATTACAGTTATCTCTTCTCTTCTCTTCTCTTCTCTTCTCTTCTCTTCTCTTCTCTTCTCTTCTCTTCTCTCTCTTCTCTTCTCTCTTCTCTTCTCTTCTCTTCTCTTCTCTTCTCTTCTCTTCTCTTCTCTTCTCTTCTCTTCTCTTCTCTTCTCTTCTCTTCTCTTCTCTTCTCTTCTCTTCTTTTCTCTTCTCTAATCAAATTTATCTCATCACATATTCCCTTTTTTGTGGACCAGTTCTAAAAAAGATAAAGAAAATTTCTCAAAAAAAAAATGATAATTAAAATAAATAAGTAAATAAAATAAATAAATAAATAAATAAATAAATAAATATCATCATCATCGTCACCATCCACCTTCTTTCCCCAGATTGGGGAAAATTATCCACCCTAGGGTTTCACGAGACTGCGACCGACCCTCACTGTGGTATCTTGTCAATGTGGGGTTCATCCCCTTGGCCAGCCCCACAACCATACCCCCTCACAAAACCCCCCCGTTCACTTCTGTTATGCACCTTTCTTCTCGCCTCTGCCAAACTCACATTTCTCTCCTTCAGGCATTCCTTTAGTGACTTGATTCACTTTTTCTTCGGTCTCCCTCCCAGCCAGCCGATTCCCAGCACACTCACCACTATATATCCTCTTAACCAAGTGATTATCATCCATCCTTTGCATATGACCAAACCTTCTCAATGTACTCTCGTTTATTCTATCATTTACGCCCTTCTTCACACTACACAACTCTCTAATGCGTTCATTGCTCATTTTATCAATTCTTCTCACACCTAACACGCCCCTAAGATTGTCAATCTGAACACATTGTACCTTAGATCTATACCTCTTATTCCAGACCCTAGTTTCACTACTATACATTAACACTGATAACAACATACCCTCATACAAAACCCTAATGCACTCAAGACTTAGTCCCTTTACTTGCACCAGTCACCTTCCTACCATTCACAATTTTCTTACTACACTCTGCATCGTCCGTTTCCTTTTCATCCAACATATATCCTAAATATTTAAACTAAGATACTTGTTCCAGTTGCTTATTATCTAACATAACTTCACACCGTTGTCTCCCCTCACTCACTACCAAAGCCTTACTCTTATCTACATTTACTTTCAAACCTCTCCTTTTACACACCCTGCCAAACCCCTCTACTCATCTTCTCAAACTCTCTTCAGATTCGCCACACAAAACCAAATCATCCGCATATAATAAGTAGGGCACCCTCTGCTCTCTTCCATTCTCCATCATTCTAACACCTTCCCCTGCCACCCGTACTTCTAATTCATTCATAACCAAATCCATATACAAATTGAATAACCAAGGAGACATAA
>JABUQX010102179.1:0-5000 GCA_015478945.1 Trachelipus rathkii | reverse complement strand
TATTAATAATAATAATAATAATATAAAGATCCAGCCTCTCTCTTTTTCACTCGTGATATGATAAAATAATATTAATAATAATAATAATAATATAAAGATCCAGCCTCTCTCTTTTTCACTCGCGTGATAAAATAATATTAATAATAATAATAATGCTTCTCAGAACACATAATCATTTCGGAAATTGCTCAAAGAAAAACTATTTATAAGTGTGAGCCTTAGGCCTGCTTCAAAAAAAAAAAACACGCGGGCCTGAGTTAATACCCCAAACAAGAAGGTGGTATTAAAGTTTTAGCATAGCGGTCCCTAGAAGTATTTGCTGAGTAGTTTATTAATAATATGGACTATAATAATAATATATATGTATAAAGAAATTACTCACCAGCTGAAAAATATTCGCAATAAGGAGCTCGAAATATGCACATGCTATAGGACTCACGAAATCAGAATAATAAATCCTGGCGAGGCAAATAGCTGGCTTGGGGAGCATGAAAGGGGGTGGGGGATTGAAAGCTCGTACGACGCGGTCGACCAATAAGAAAATTACAAGTCGGGATGGGGGGGGGAGAATGCTTTATTTATATGAATTTTTTGGACGTCGGAAAGAAAATTATAATAGGCTAGGAAAAAAATAGATTTTTATTCCTATTTTCGTTGTCGAATAAAATAATTCGGCAAAGAGATCCCCTGCCAGGTAAAGCTTATGTATTACACGAGTTTCGCCGATGGATTAGAGTAAACGGGCTCTAATGTGGGGTAACCAGTTGAAATTGTCTTCGGTTCTGGTAATGGAGCTCTCTGAAGGACGGTATACTGGATACTCGGTACTACCGAAGGGGCTGTCGGAGGGGCTACAGGAACTGCCTGATTTGGACGGAGTTTAAGATAAACGTAGTAAATTCCTGCCAAGCAGAAAATTGCGATAAGAATAGAAAAGCCGGATATGGAAAATGAATGGATGTTGATTAGTTCCTGGGTCTGTAAAGTTTTGTTTATGTTATCCAACGAAGCGTCCCAATGTGGATGAATAGATTTTAATTTCAACTTGGAAGTAAAAGAAGTTATATTTGGAAGGAAGTCATGAGATGTCTCTAGGTGTTCAGGAAACTGAGGTTCTCTTGAAAGCCAGTTGGTCTGCAAAGAAGAATGTGGAGGGTATTTGAAAGAGTAATTTTCAGATACCAGGGTGCATCCTTGGAAGAGGGAGAATAATGCGCCAGTGCCTAAATTTGGCTGTTTCATAGGGCAAGAGATAGAAGCGGTTATAGGAGAAGGAAAGGAGATTAAAGTATAGTTTCCAACTTTAAGAGTGTAAGGTAACTGGTAAGGGTAGATATTATAATTACAGAATGTAGTGTTGGGTTTAGAAAGTATGGCTGACAGGATACAATCTTGATAATCTATTTGATGTATAAGATTTGAAGGAAAGCAAATGTAATTATCGTTTGAGTGCTTGCAAATATCTTCGGAAAGACTTGTGCTGTAGGTAAATTTTAATGTTTTATGGTTTAAAAAGTAATATGGATAGGGGTTATGCAGTATGATTCTAGAATAAGTGTCGTTGAAAGATGTTGGAAATGGAATGATGTTGAAAGCTTCATAAGGGGTTTCTTCGGAGAGGGTATGATGGTGGATAATATGTAGGGGTGATTTTCTTGGATATAAGACCAGGAGAAAGTAAGAAATTGGTAGAAAGTTTCACGGTTGAGAGGAAGTATTGGTTGGTGATGTAGAGTTTGGCTGCTGTTTTGAATAAGTTCAAGTATGATGTCATATGAATACAGATTTAGAGGAGTGTTATGTCTTTTGGCGTTTTCCCAGATGTTCTTGAACTGTCCTAATAAGATTATATATATTATCTGAGATGATCTTTTCTAGGTTGAGGTAAATTTTAAGAGCTCTTGTTGAAGCTCTATTGAAGAAATTGATGAATTTACGTACTTTGAGATGATTGTTAAGTTATCTGTTATGGTTGTTAAGGTGTTGGTATTATTATGAATTTGTTCTTTTAAATTATACAAGTGGGTTCGTGTATCTTGTAACATATCTATTCTAGTTTTGAGCTTTTGAATATCATTCATGGTGGCGGTTCCAAATAGGTATTGCAACGCTGACCCGCCTATGTCCATAAGACCTCTTTTGCTTTTCCTGGGGTGTGCTGAAGGCTGAGTTTTTACATGAGATAGAACCCAGGGATCTTTTGACAAAGCTAAGAATTTCTTTTGACTTTCGTCCAATAACCTTGTTATATAACTTAATTCTGGGGAGGTATTATTTTCATCTTGGTAAAATCTACTTCTATACCGGGTTTGCAAATAAGGAATATAAATAGATGTTAGGTTATTATTTTTGCTTACTACCCTTTGTATTTGTTGGTATATTTCCTGTGAGCACCTTAAGTCTGTGTGTATTTCTAGATAGGAAGTGATGAATTTGATCTGTCCTATTCGTTTTGCTATGAATCCTGGGTGTACTTCATATTTGATTTCTTTTTCCAGAGCAAAGGAAGTTGATAATAATATTGGAAAGCAGAACCAAATTGCATGCAGATTCCTGTGGGAAAATATATGAAAATTTTTTATGAGAGATGGTTTTCGTTTCAATATTTTGTTGTAAAAAATATTTTAATTCTTGGAAAATGGGTTTAACTTTTCCTATTTTGCATATTTTAAAATGTCTATTTTTAATATGATTTTATATTTATACATTTGTGTAAATGTATAAATTGTTCTCCCCTTGGGGGTTTTTAAAAGAAAACTAAATAAATATTCACGGCTTGTGATGTCTTGGTGGAAAACCTCTACCTCGAGACCTCTAGTTATTGTCCTTTGTTGTCTGTCCCTTAAAGCCATGGGATGAGGAATGTTTGTGTTTCTCATTGGGAAATTTGGGACAAAGGTGTGATCTCTAGATCTGTTATCTGGTGGAGAAGGAGGTGATGTTCAGGAGGCAATGGAGGAGATGGAGGAGAATGAATTTGTGATGTTGAGGTTTGAAGTGGAGAAGGAGATTTGTCACAAGATAGTTTCGGAGGTATTGCGGTGGGAAGGTCTTTGAAAGTAAGCCTTCTTGGAAGTGAATGAGACAAAAAGTTAGGCTTTGGAGGTGGTCGGAGCGCGTAGGAATAAGGTTGTTGTGGAGGAGGATTTGGAAGAGTTTCAAAAGATATGTCTTGTGAAAGTATGAGTTTTATTTCTGTTTGTGAAATGGAAAGATTAGAGAAGACTCGTAGAGATTTAGATCGAGGAGGGACCACAATGTCTTTTTTAAATAAGACTGGCGGTTGTGCGACAACCCTAGAAAGTGCGGTAGTGGTTTGAGAATTTGGTTTTGGTGTAGGATGTGCATCATCTTGTAGCGGAATAATTTGAGAATCAGAATAACATGTTAAAGGAGGAGAGGAAGTTAACTTTTTGATGAGAGTTGAGAATGACTCAGTGTTATATGGAACTGCTTCGGTTTGAAATAAAGACAAACGTGAGGCTACTTTAAGTGGTTTTTGATTAGAAAGATTTGTAAAATCAGGAGCTGAGAAAGGTGTTTGAGGTTCTAAATATTCATGAAAAGATGGTTCAGAAGTTAAATCATACTGCTCAGAAGCAAGAGTATGAGAAGTTTATAGCATCGTTTCATACAAAACATATAAACGTGTTCAAGCTTTTGAGAGAAAGGTAGCCTCTGATAGAGCTATCATTCATAATAGTTTGAGTATGCTTAGAGGAAAGAGGAGAAATCTGTGTTGGCTTGACAATGGTGGAGATAGATTAAATTTCAACCATTTAATTTAGCTGCACATAGAAATCAAAATTATTTTATATTATTCAAATAAGAAGATTTTGAAAACCAGGTTGTGTGCCTGGGTGGTCTCATAACCTATTCTTTCAAAAAAAACACACTACATATTTGTGTGGCGTAAAGGTGTTACTACTACATCTTTCACCTAACATTTTGTTTCTTCTATATCTATGGAAAGTGCGCTTTCCATGTACATTAAAATATTGTTTTGCGCATTTATCATCAGTACCTTGCCTATTTGTACCATTTGAAATGGATATTTCATCGCTGCTCTCTATCTTGGCATTCGCTGTGCTTACTGTATCATATGCTCTGAGCTATCTCATTATCAAAATCGCTTGTGGAACTTCCACTTATATCATCTCTGCTATCAAACCTTACATCTGCTATGTTTTTATTCAGATAATAGGTCATTTAGACAGTGTGGCTTTAGAGTAAGGTCCAAGAGTATATTTTCAATAATGCTTAATTGTAGGGTTAAGGTATCTGGCCAATACTAATATCATTAGCAAAATGAAAGTTTAGGCAGAGGCAAGGAAGTGTTGTACTACTATGGCTCGAAGGCCATGGACGTTGTGGGTATATAGGAATTAGTGGCATAGAAATGTAAGCTGTATCAGACATAACAGAGATAGTGTTTTTGTGAGCTTCAAATCTAATTTGTGGCTGAGTTAAAAAATTAGTTCCTAAAAGTAAATCGGCTTTGAATCCGCAAAGTGAGTCGTCAATGACAATGAAATTTACAGGAACCAAAATGTGTTTAATGTGGATATGCAAAATTGTGGTACCAATCTGGTTGAATGAGTCCCCTGTGATTGACTTCAAAACAATAGGAGTTTTTATTAAGGGGATGTTAATGGCATATTTGCTTTCTAATTCTGAGATGAGGGAATGCCGAATGAGCGAGGAGTTTGATCCCGAATCCAAGAGAAAGCGTTTATTGAGTAAGGTATAAGAGTCAAAAGATATATCAGTATCTAGAAAATAAGCGGGTCCTATGAGAGAATGATATGTTGGTTTGTCGTCTTTGCTGTTTGCAAATGATGAAGACAAAGTTAGCTCCGGTGGGATAGTGCTTTGAGAACTACTGTGTTTAGTGTTTGAAGTTGAAAAAGATGATGATTTGGTTTGAGGTAGAGTGATATGAGAGTCTATAATAGGTGTGATTTGAGTAGAAGGATTTGAAAAATCAGGTGTTGAGAAAG